>QNGE01001418.1:99406-124348 GCA_008508345.1 Paragonimus westermani | reverse complement strand
GCAGTTCGCCGGCGCGTATTCCGGAACGTTCGGGATGCGCGATCAATTGGTCAAGTAGTTACGTTGCACAGCTTGCGATAGTTGGGTCACGTTCTCCGTATGCCAGCTGAACGTTTACCGTACCGGGCATTATATACTGAGGGCACTAGCGATTGGGCTAAACCGCGTGGTGGTCAAGCAACAACGTGGTCACGAAATATGAAGACTTTGACTGCTCCATTGAGCAAAGTGGGCAGGCATCGCCTGCCTGAATGGGGTCCTCGTGATCACTCAAACCGTTGGTTGGAGACGCTATCCGAGATGGCGGTGTGTCGCAGTCAATGGCGTACTTGTATCCATACCATTTCTAGTTCTTCCATTTAGTCTTCTTCAATCTTTTTTGTCCTTCGTAGTACTCTTTCCTTCTAGGATATTCCACGTCACTGTTTAGGTGAGCGGCGGCCCGAGCCACAGTACCTTTTGGTCAGGCTCATGGCTGTTTTGATGATGATGATGATGATGATATTCTCGTTTTCTTATTAGTGCGATTAAATCAAATTTTTCTCATTATTGCTATGAATGGTAGTGTAACATGCACTTAGATGAGCGGACAGAGATTGTGTCCAAGGATGTATTAGACAATACGCAGCGGTACTAGGACAACCAAAATGGATAAAGGTACAGAGGTATGATTGAGTTACGTTCAGATACAACTGTCCTCCTTGCTTATCTGACTGTCCGTTGACTGAGGATCTTTGTGCACAACGTTGTAATGACGGTCTGAAAGGTGAACAAAGCGACCGTGTAAGAATTACCACTTCAAATTCAATCCGTACGCGCTCACTAGTTTCGATCGCATGTTGAAGTAGCTCTAGCCAAAGTACAATTTGGTATCGTTCAATACTGAATGTTTTTGTATCCGAATGTTTATATTGCGATAGAATCTAACAAGTATTCCCGATAGCGCTTTCATCCGAGGTGTCTAGTAAAAATTTCCCGTTCTTAACGTTCGTCAATAGTTTTTCCATACTCTTCCCATTACAGACCGATCTCAGTATATTACATCAAACCTTACAATCCTATATAGCACTTGTTGTTAGACATTCAATCGTCTAACTTCATCTCATATCATATGCATGAAAGTGCAACACCTGTTCAAACGATGTACGTCCGATAAAAGATGCACGAATTGGAATTAATGCTTTTACTCTAGGTTTTCTTGGTAAAATTATCGTTGCAAGTTCGTCTCAATCTGTAAAAACTCAAACGAGTTCAAGTAAGCATGTCAGTCCTTTGTTCTCATATATAAAGTACACGAAATAGAATACCGTGAAACTAAAGAAACTGTCAGGTCATCAAAGTCAGCCTCAAATTTCAAGAAGGTAACCGACCTCGATGCCTATATGGACTGGGTTTCCATCAAGGATGTAAACACAAAGGCCGCGTATCTGATTTACGAGAGCTCCTCTAGTTCAGTTTCTAAGTCTTTGCTGTCACGCCACTCACGGGTTTTACCAAGTTGTGTTTCGTACTGGAAAAGCAGCTTCCCAAAATGGCAGATAGCATTGGAACAAGATGACTTCCTGCTTGCGTCCACTCCCAGTCCATCAGTTGCATTATCACAAGTTCTGAATAAAATTTACACATTCAACTGCAAAATGTCAACCTTCGCGGATGTTTCAGTCGCTGCTGGAGAAGTAAGTTGTACTCTGATTCACTAATTGTGTGTGCGCACATCTGGGTTGATTGTCATCGCCATGGGCATACTTTCATTTTATCAATGGGTCATAGGAACAACGGCTGTTTAACCTAAATTTTGAGACCCTACATTGTATCACTCATGTTCTCATTATGAAAATCTCACTTTATGTCTTTTCGCTTCTGGAGCACATCTGAAAATAAATCTTATAAATGAAGCGTCTTGCTTTAGTTTGTCACACATTTCACAAATTCGCGTGATAAGAAACCGTCGGCTTGCTTTGAACGTGGTAATTTGTGTTCTGAACACACTTTCTGTCTAGGGAATTTTGAAAGTAGATAATTTTTTCAGGACCACAACAAAGTTTTATATTGTTATTTTGTCACGAGGCTTTTACATTTCCGTTCAATTCCATGAACTTATTTGAAGTCCATTATGTCTGCAACTACTTTCACAGTTCAGTCAGTTTCTGCGCTTGTGCAATACTTTTCGCCGTGAATCAAGAACACACAAGGGACTGCAATCGGGTACTATTTTATTGGAAACGAGGATTTACGAAGCCCTCGCGCGTTATTTCGCGACTAAGGTACGTTCACACAGTTCATGATAATCTGACATAATTTCGCACTGAAACCTTCCCGGGTTTTCAACGCCTGAAATTTGAAAGATATTGCGCACTGTGCACCCAAATGAAGCTTTCTACCATATATATATATATATATATATATATATATATATATATATAATCATAGGATACTCAATTTAGAGGAAGTTAAACTTGGTGGGAGGTGATTGATTGTTCATCTTGACAACCCTTTATGTGAAGCTGCGCACTGTTAAGGTTATATGGTGATAGTTGCGCATGCCATGTAAATCAGTGGATAGAGCTTTAAAACAATCGGTCTACTGGTCTCCCTGGTTGGTGATGGGAGTAAAGACGACGTTTCACTTTGGAACTGTATAATCTAGTCTATCCGATTGTCATCCGGCCAGTTCTTTGCAATATGAGCGTTTGGGCCAAATACTAGTTTCGAGTTGTAGTCGTTCTGTGCGAATCCAGGCTTCCTCGTATCGTGTTATTTTTCGTTGTTGTTGATGGTTGAACAACATGCCTTTTTGATCTTATAAGTGGCCGTTTTCGTCTTGCCGGACAGACTTTTGGGGACATTGACACCTTCCAAATTTGGACCTCCTATCTTCAAGGCTGGGACAATCGGAGTTAGAATCCGTATTCGAAAGTTCAACTTTGGTGTTCCTACCATCGAAAAATCTCGTCATAGTGCCAGCAATCGAGCAGACCTCTGCTATGGCTTCAGGACCCCACCAAAATACTAAACTTTCATTCCGTACAGCTGCTTCAAAATGTGTGCTTGTCTGGAGTCAGTGGGTGTGGTTTGGAGTTTTAAGTCGTTCGGCCCTCTTCCAGCCTCCGCGACAGCGTCGCATAAATCAATATTCGTACGTAGGATGAGTATTGGAAACAACAAGCCACACATACAGGGTAGCTGAGTTCAGTTCGCTGCACTAATCAAACCCCGTATTTTCGACTGCGAGAGGGGATCCCGTAATACCCCTTACCAAGCGAAACATTATATTTAGATTTACCTATACCTGCGACCTGCAGTACATTGGTCGCACCGTGAGGGCACTCTGTACTTTAATCTGAAAGTAACTGCCCAACCGTTTTGCGAATTCTAGAAGGGGGGCAGTGAAGAACATGTTTACAGGAATCCGGATACCTAGTACATGCTGCAAAAACATTCCGTGCTACTTGCCAGACAGTGAACAACTACACCTAAGCGTTTTCCGAAGTGCTTGTGATAAACCGTATGAAGCAACTTTTGTAGTATATATATATATATATATATATATATATATATACGAGAGTAGTAATCATTACGGTACTGTATGTGTATATATGTGAGTGGTTATATGCAGACATTAATGATTAATGTTCTTAGTTTCCGTTTTTGTAAAATTATGTCCGTGTGTAACCTAGGTTTCCGCAAGAACCCTCAGTTCGAGACGGTGGGACAGTTTTTGCTGTCGGTAAAGTATTTGTTCTAAGAGCCTGGATGAGTAAACGGTCACAAGAACCTGAGCTTTGCCGCGAACCTTTTTCAGAATGAAATACTATCCCTCTTGCAACTCTCATCCTGAGATACTGGTTTACTAACTCTAGCAAGCGTGACTTTTACGGGTGTTTTACAGGTTGTTTTGCTAGGTATGTTTTATTGATGATACTTATTCGTGCTTCACTCATTAGATCCAATGGAGATTGTTTTGTAAGTCATATGGTAGCCGGATCTTAATCAATACGTTGTTTTCCGTAGATCTAGTCTAACGTCTTTGTCCCTAGTTGGTGCAGTATCATCGAATTACCGTTTTTCAATGGAACGTGTCTTGCACCCGCTTATCTCTTCAAAGTATACCTGTTCATCATTTTACTCTTTCCTTGTGGGATTATTCGTCCTCGATCTTCTTTGCACATAGTTAACTATTAATGTGTGATCTACTTTTCATGCATCGATGACTACCACTAGGCTGATTGGCTCAGTATGAACGGTCTCCTGAAGCGTTTGGAGCAAGATGGAATTCCCGCATCTCCCAGATTATACCTCTACGCCATTGAATGCTTGGGACGATTATTGACGATGCATTCCGATCAGCAAACGCTTCATTTTCCCGCGGCACCCCCTCCTGATGTCGGAGCACCGTTAGGACAATTCGTCTCTCATCCGTTTTTGGCTAGTACGAACAAAGTAGAGCGTACACTGGTCGTTTTGTTGGAAACACTTGTAGCCAAGGCCGAATCTCAGGTAATGGAGAGTATGTCTTTATATTTCTTGTACACCATGACCTTCAGGATGGTAAGTTCCATTGTCCTATCACCTTGTTTTTTTCTTTGTCAAGGGATATGATCTCATTCAAGAGCTGCGGAACCTTCCCCGCCAGAAAGACACACTACAACATTTACACGCTGGTTTGGTACGCGTTTGGCCACATCTGGAGCCAGGTTTTTCATTCAGTCAGCGTCCACCTGTGTGTTCCATTTCCGCTACAAACAGTTCATGTTCGTCGGAGTGGAGTATTGTCAGCTATCCAGTGGAAAAACATCTGGAAACCGTGAAGGTTGGTGTCTACTTGCATCCTTTTTTGCTCGGGACTGTTTCCCATTCCATTTTTTCATGACAATTGGTCTTCACACGTGTTACGCTCCGCATAATAACAAAACTATTAGTTACACCATACAGTACGGAACGTGCCGAACCACAAACTCTCAGAACTGAGAAGACTGACCTTCAATGGAGAATTCTTTTGCTTCCAAACTATAGGTAACGTAACAGTCCAGCATCCGCGATGTTCGTTGACCCCGAAGAATCCCACATTAATTGATGCGATAAAAGTGGAGTTGGCCAATCAGAAGAGGAGAGGGTTTCAAAATAGAGTTTTGACGTGTTAGTAATGTTAGTAATACGAAGAAGTAAAATTCGGAGTCAAAACATTTTCAAGGAAATATCGGAAATTTTTTTTTGTGAAACGTAGACTTCCCCATCCTTATGAGTTTTTCCACTTCTGACCCGTACCCATTGGTACCATGGCTTGGGCTGTCGTTGGTCTTGACAGAGATTAAAACACATTATTTGTACGTGGATGGGTCTCATTGTATCTTGATTTTCACTTAACGTTTGTGAGCATTCCACCTCGAGATGTTAGCAGTACCCAAGAGTGATTCGTTTTCACCCCAAAAATGGCTCTAACTCTCAGTCGGGAATTCTGGACTGGCCGACACAAAATCAGTTACATCACTTCTTGTCGTTGATAGTACCAGTTCTATCGTACGGCCACTCGACCATGGGCTAAAACGAACTGGAGCATACCGGTCATCCACTTTCCAAGGTCATATTTACCAAGTTCGCACAAACATCAATACGGCCTGAAGGAATACGGTTCGGGCGGGCGTCCGAAAGTTCAACGTGCTACTATTGCGTGGTCCCGAGCGGAAGCGTGCGGTACGCAAAGGAACCATCGGTGCCATAGGTCGCGATGACGTGACTACATGGCGTTGCGATGTGTGCGGCCGCGGATGCGCTGGCCGTTTGGGGCTAGTAGGTCACCAACGTACTCATAGTACCCCGTCGGCGAAGAGGCAGCGAGTACGCTAGGCTCAGGTAGGTCATATCAGTATACTTATCTACTTCTGTTAATGACTGCATCGGCCAACATCGTGGTCATTGACAATTAATCCGCTCTTCTTTTCAGAAACCTGAGTGTCTGTGGTCTTCTACCCATTCTTTTCTCCGGCTTTGTTGGTGTATTGTATGATGAATGGTCTGCCTGGCTTTTCATAGTCCAATGAGAACTTTGCTTTTCATCCTTATCTTCTCTGGGATGCACTAACCTGCACTCCTATACTGCAACGCTTCTTGTATGACGCTTCAACAATCTTTCTTCTCAATGTAGATCTCGTCATTGCAGCCTCTCTCTGTTTAGTTTCCGAGAGATAAGAGTTTCCTTTCCTTATTAGCCAATCAAGTGGCTAACCAGCATTGGCCGGCTGGACACAAAGGCCCCACTGGCACACCTCCCGGTCTTATTCCTTCGGGTTTACACCGGATATGTGGGGTGTTGGTGGAACTGCAATTGGTGCAGCGCAAGCCAATTGCAGTGATAGATAAGCACAGGCGTCCTTTGGCTTCGGTCACTGTGACAGGCTAATCCGAATCGGATGCCGCCAACCGTGTGTACACCGTGAACAGAACCGTGCAGTATGCAAGGAAACCATCGGTGCCATAGGTCGTGGTGACATGTCTATATGGCGTTGCGGTGTGTGCGGCGGCGAGTGCGCTGGCCGTTTGGGGTTAGTACGTCACCAGCGTACTCATTGTAAACCGTCGGCCGAAAGACAACGTGCACATTAAGGTCAGGTGGTTTGTATCACATATCCATTCCTCCTTGCTTACATGGACCAACGACTACCGTGGTCTGGAACTCACTCGTTCCTCTTTTCACAAACCTGGGTGTCTGTGGCCTTGTACCTTTGCTTTCCTTTAGCCTTGCTGGTGTACTGTATGATGGATATTTTTTCTGTTTTCTTCCAGTCCAACTCTCTTCTAGACTGCACTAACCTGTACTCGTTTGTTGAACCACTTCGTGCATTACGTTTCCAATATTTCCCTTCTCACTTTAGGTCTTACCATTTGAGTCTGCCTCTGTTTATTTCTCGGGAGATAGGGATGTCAATTTCGAGCTAGTTTATCAATTGGCTAACCAGCATTAGCCGGCTGGACACAATGGCCTCATTCACAGGCCTCTTGGTGTCATTCTTTCGGGTTTAAACTGGATACGTGGTGTGTGAATGGAACCAAAAGTGGTGCAGCACAAGCCACTTATGGTGATGTTTAAGGCATTGGCGTTTTTCGGCGTCGATTACTGATAGCCTAATCCGAACCGCCAACTTTGTGTGTACGCATCCACTGTGACCAGAGTAGCACGAAGCACCATAGCAGTTCCAAGTTTCTGGGCATTGGGGTCACTCGTGGCGGTTTCACCAGCGACGAGCCTACCCAGAATTTGCCCGCGAGATTTAGTTTCCTAGGTATCAGCTGATCTAAACAGATTATAACCCTCTCACCACGGTGACGCATACATCTCCTTGATGGGATTGTGAGTCGTTTGAAATTTAAATCTGAGCGTCCACTCTTAAATGCTCTTGTTTTCCGCTCTCCGAATGATGTGAATGTGAATCTGTTCGATATGTCACAAATGGGTCACAGTCTCTTATATAAATCACGAGTAGCGAATCAATTTCAGATGTCGTCCCTAGAAATATGATCGCGTTTTCGTGCCTAATCGTCGGAGCAGTAAACCGCTGTATGTGTTCTTAAAGAGGAACCATAAACGCATGCCACTGTGTCAGTGCTTACTTTCAGGGCAGCAGTGTTGAGAACGTTTCACATGAAAACAAATCGAAGCTGTCGTTGTCCTAACCACTATGAGCTTTCATTCTGAAGTGAGTTTTGTGTTGTTCATCCAAAGAGGATTGTTTCGTTGTTTCCGATTGACCCTTTTCTCGATTTTTTTTACTTCACTGAAACCGTTGTGTGCAATTTTACTTTAAGCACAAAATGCGTAATGCATTTGCGTGTGCAGTCCCTGACACGAAAGAGCTTTTGGTGGCTTTCGAGCAACAGCTATCTCTGGAACGAAGAGGCGAAGTCCGCATCTCGCCAGTCTTGCCTTTATTTCCATCCAAAGTCGCTCCAACCACCTCCGAGGCCGGTCGCACCAAAGGCCCCGTTTCGGACCGATTAAAAAAGCGATTAGTGAGCTTGTTTTGTTTTTGTAACAGTTTACCATTCCTTTGATATTCTTTTTTCCATTGATTTATTATTACTGTTTTGAAACGTTGACACCACCCGAAAAAAGTTACCGTGCGTTATTTTTTCCAGGTTTTCGATAGCTTGAGAAAATCCTAATGTGATGATCTATCCTCCAGTTATACATTGCTTTTGATGGTGATTACTACTTGCGCCCGTTTTCCTGATTAGGTTACTCGCAAAGTTACACTGATTCTTGCGCGAGCGAGCTACAAGCTTTCTGTGGAGCATTCTCGAGAAGTGGTTAACATCAGATTGATCGCTGATAGTTTGGATAGCTTACCACTCTAAACAGAGATACACATCGGGAAAAAATCTTATCTGCTTGTACCTTCAGGTTAGCAGGACTGAATACAAACTCGATTGAGGTTAATAGGATTGAGACGGAAAACAATTGTATTTCCAGATTGATTTTTTATTGAGCCAATTTGTCCGATTTCGGTTGAACTGCAAACTTTTGAGAATAAGAACGAAAATGGTATCATGCCTTGTTTGCGCTGTTTGCATCAGGTCGTGTTGTTTTAGCTTCCATTCAGAAAAGCTTCAGGAACCTTTCACGTTACCTCATTCGATTGATGGTCTCTCAATCATTAACAAAAATCTCTATTTTAAGTCACATGTTGGTTGCTAGAAGTGAATATGCAACCCATTTGTACGTCAAACAAAACTACCACTATTTAGTCCTTATTTCCGTTTAAGCGTCAAGCTCTTCTAGCGGAACAGAACAGTTGGCGGTCCGCTTTGCTCATCGGATTCAAGGACCTACTGCAACGTCTCCGCCGAAGTCATTCACGTAAGTATCTCTACACCCCTTCTGTGTCGTACTGAGCTATTAGTACCATCTTTCTCCTATGGCATCGATTTACTCCCTACGTCCACTTAACTTCCTCTGATCTATAATGTTTATCTCATGTGAATACAGTTTACTTTTGAATAGTACACCGTCGGTTATCCTTTTGCTCGACGTTCACAATTGCTGTTTGCATCCAACAATCCTGTTAAACACCTCCCAGTTTCCGGTCTGTTTCTTTCGTGCCTTTTTCCAAAAACTTCAGGGAGTGGTCCGGCATTTATGTTTGTAGGAACCGGACTTATGCACAAGTTGATAGGGCAAATTTCACATCGTCTCAGTGTCAAACCGTTATGCACATTGCTGTGGTACGCTTTGCACTGTCTTCGGCTCGTTAGGCAGACGTGTTACACTTGCTTTAGGGACCTAGCTTGCGTGCAGTTTATTGGATAGCCGAGCCAGGTAACACAAGATAGTTCTGTCGAACTAGTTCTGACACTCCGGCTCAGTCTACGAGCGCACACCGGGAAACGATGACCCCCGTTTCAGTGCTGAATCGAAACTGGTGTAGTGTCGTAATTGGGGGTAGGGGGTAGAGCGGTGGATGTCAACTCTGAGAAGATAAGTGACAAATCACGGTGGCTACCCAGGTTGGGCCAATTTTGTGCAGTGTTCATCATGCTAACGTTGGGATGGATTATGCGAAGCTTCGATCCCTAATACTAGTTCCATGGCTCCTAGTTGACGGTGTTCTTGTTAGAGTGAATATTGTACGAAGCCCATCCAGAGGAAGATCATTTATTCGCGACAAAGAAATAATTAGAAAGAGAATTCAAAAGGGAATTCAAAGGAATCTAACTGCCAAAATTAAGATTGCTGGAGGTAGAGTAAACCTAATTCCAAGGACACGAATCCAAATTCATACTTTTCACATCTTACGCCATTCATACAAGACGAACTTCATGTTTATCTGATCGTTTTCTGCCGTCCTTATGTAGTACTTAAGATCATTGTTTTGTGTAAATAGAGCAACATTTCCGTTGGTTTTACCAGATCAGAGGTTTGGGTGAATACGTGCGTTATGAATAGATTACTGTTGTCTTATCTGACCCTGTCGTAACTTATGATTTGTGCGCAATCGGTCAAAGTTTAAAACAATTGGTGGGAGCATTTATTCAAAGAGTTAGCAGTTACCAACACGTCGGACATTTTCTAAAAGGCTGTAAGCAATTACTGTGTTTTGCTTAGGGTGACCGACCATTTAAGCCTGTTACTCATTAATACTGACAAGGCATTGCAATGTAAAATTACTTAAGTATGGAAACGTTGTGCCTAACTTGAGTGCAACAGTGTCTGTCCTGATGACCTCACTCTTTTTAGCGTTACCCGTAGGAATGGCGAATAAGCTCAGCGGGTCAGAACATAGTGGTTACAATATTCAGCCTACGATCTAGCTGTTTGTGCCCGAGAAGTAAGGACAGAAACAACCTAATCAGATTCAAGATTGTGCACGTCTTATTCATAGCATTATTTCTATACTGTATTCATGTTCACCATATGGACCGGTTACCTGTGATTTGCTGCCTCTCTATCTTGGGTGTAAAATGAAGTAGCTAGTCACAACGGTGTTGTTGAATGTATTCGATGTGCCCCGTGGTAACTGCTTATATATCATGCTCAATCAAGAAACAGAGTTGTCAGCCTCTGTTTACCCCTACGTCTGTACGGACGAGTTCCATGTTTTCCAGACTCCCTACACAATCCAAAAAATACGATCGCTCGTTTTAAACTAGGTTTGTTAGATGCCCGATTCGAACGGATACGCTTTCGGGGGTTCTTTTATTTTCAAGTCCATCGCGTGATTATGCTTAACCGTTAGTTTCATTAGATGAGACCCAGCTTTGGTTAGATTCGAGTCAGCGACAGAAACAGCATGCCTCAGCGCGGTAAGCGCTCTACCAGCTGACCTATGAAGCCACGCCTGGAGCTCGGAAATTTCATATTTGGACTCTGTTACCCACCCGTCCCATCACCTCATGGAATCCACCAAATGATCCAAGGGATCGATTACCCTGACAGGATTTCGCAGTCAGTTCACGTTGGAATCCACCAACGTCACTGCTGAACATAGAAATCGTATCATTACTAAACGGTTTTTTCATTATCGTTAATTGTATAATGTTGCTGGTGCATTCACAAAAGTGTCCATGTGCTGAATACACATCTTTTGGGAATCAAACTAAATATCGCTTGATTCATCTTGATTGGAATAGGTAGTTAAAACGAAGTCAGTTGCTGATATACTGTGTTATAATTTGAATATGGTCTTGAGGGCTACATGAGGCAGGTAGATCGTATTTAAATCAACAAGTTTTCCGCATTATCAGAACCCACTTGAGTTAGTATAAGTTCGACTTCAAAGTCGTTCTTCTGGTCAGGTCTACTTTACCCTAACACTGCATGACCACATACAAAGTACGACTTCCGACAGTATCCGCGTTAGGTTCGCATATTGAATTCTCTTAAACTTGTGTGAATGGAAAGAATAGTTGTCTTTATTTGCACATCTTATTTACCACGAAATGGTATTGGTAGGTTGATACTGGTTTGATTTACTCAATATGCACACAATACTATTTCTTTACTTATCAGTGGTATACACTGGTGGTATACACGTTTGAAGGTTGTTTGATATATCTGTGCGTTTGCAGTTGAATAGGACTGTTCGCTTCTTACTGATGCACATAATGTAACATTCTTTTTCTCGTTTCAGGTGACCAGGTCACTGTCTACCCGTTTCTGAAGATTCTACCGGCTGCAAATTACGTGGATCTGATGATCAAAGTAAGAAAAATATTGTCGCCCCTGCTGTGTATATCGTGCTAGCCATATTTTTAACGGAACTGCCTGTAGAACCCCGTTTCGTTATAATATCGGTTTACTGGCGTTCTAAAGCACCAGAGATTGCACAGTTAAAGCTCTACGAGTCGATCGGTACCGATAATGTGTGTTCGAAACACTTAACATCCCTATCGGTCCTTTCATCCACATCTATGTACACTTGATATAGAACTGTGAATAGTTAAGTATTGGCGACACAGACTTTTCTGATAGCAAATATTTTGCTGTGATGGCTGTAACGTTGTGCATGTGTGATTCTATCCACGGGTTACCATTCTTTGACATTCCGGCGAATAAACTGTACTGGGAATTCTGCATTCCGGACAATGATGGGTGTCCAAGGTTGATTGATTGACCTCCGTCAGATATCCCACGCAGGTAATCGCGCTGTCTATATAGTTGCCTGATAGCTAAAGGCTATCAAGAACACTGTTTATTTTCTGGGGCTGGCTAAACGCCAGGCGATCGCTTTAATAGGTTACAGCACGTTTTTCTCGATTTATGTAACACGCTACTTGTTAGAACTCCCCATCCCGCTACGTCTTGTTCTTACGTGAACAGTTGATAACGTTCTATGGAAAACTGCCTTTACGTCTTCCTGTTATGCTGTTCACACATCCTTGTTCCTTGTATCTGGCACCTGTGGTAGACTTTCGGCATTTTGGTGCTCGTCCACTGTGCAATTCCAACTGATTTCCTACACGTTTAGTCAAATGAGGATCCCATGGAAGTAGTAACCAGAGCGAAGTATGAAATCGCCAGAAAGTCGTTTACTCCTCGACCCGTGCACGGTATGTGCTTGCCACCCAATTTGTTGACTGCGGCAGTTGCCACGCGAGCTTGGCCTTGGCAGGTTTTCGATAAACTCAAAACCAGAGTGTTACGTTACGGCGCAGCGGAGAGCAGATAATTTGTTAGTAATGATTACCATGAGGTGCATCTTTACGCGCAACTTAGTGTGATCAATTGGTTACTGTCGACAAAAATAGGAGCGAGCAACATCGGTAACGGTTGCTGGTCATGTCTAACTGATAGGTCCTTCTGACATGCATTTTGCGGTTAATCAGTGCCACTCTATGTCTCCCGGGAGACCTGTTCATTTCATCTAAATCGGCCTGCTTTTCATTTCTACTTCGGGTCCTCCACGTGACTACATTCATGAAACGTGGCGTGGTTGCAGGCGAAATTCGGATACTATTCATCTATCGAGCAAACGCTCTCGATACTAGCTAATTGTCAATTTTACCCATTGCTCACCGGTCATATAAGTTAGAACGTCATCACCAGAATTATTTTTGTCAGTGGCTTAACAAAGTGATTCGAACCTGCGCATCCGGTCAGCAGGTTCTCGTATCCTTTGTCTTGTTCACCATTCAGTCTATCTCTCGACCTAACTTGTAGGTTCTCTAACTCTCAGCGACACTTGAAATCATAATCGGATCAGTTTGTGAATCTTCACTGTTTATGTTTGTGGTTTCACAGTCCGTCTTCAAGTATTTGACCACCGATGTCTGCGTTCAATCGCTCGTGTCGAGTGGCACGAGCGTGTAAGTAACGAGGAGGTTAGAAAGCGGGTGTTTGGTAGTGATTGCCAAACGAGTTCTTTTGTCCAGTCTCTACGTTTGCACAGTCTTAGATGGTTAGGTCATGTACTAAGGATGCCAGCTAGTCGTCTTCCACACCGAGCACTGTTCGCTGACACTGCGACCGACTGGTGTAAGGTGCGAGGTGGTCAGATAATGACCTGACGTAGGGAAATGAAGTCGTTCACCAAAGGGTTGGCCACTGTGAGTCGTGTTCGTCTCCCGGGCTGAGGCCCTCGCGACTCACAGAGTCGGTGGCTGGAGACTGTAGGTGAGATGGCGGCTAATCGAGCTCAATGGCGTGAATGTTGTCGTTGTTTGTCCGAGTTGTCAGTGAACTGAGTGCATTTAATGACGCGTGGCAGTGAAAGCCGTAAGGAAGCTGTCTCGCTGATGACGCTTTACTCTCACTTGCAGCTCGGTTGTGTTGTTTGCAAGGTGTAGGCACCTTGATGTTGAATGTTTGAATATAAACGCAGTTATTTTCAGTAGTTAGGTCCCTTCCCGTCCCCTTCGTTTTTCCTTCCCTCTCTTCCTATATAGGGTTTGCTTTTCTTCATGGTTGTGTGGCAGTTAAGCATTAGTGTGAACCACTGATGTATTGCTGTCTATGATGATGATGATGATGATTCACAGTCCTGCCATGAAATACTCGGAGCAGTATGTGGTTCTTAAATCTGCTCGCGTTCTTATTCCTGACTGACTATAACTAGCATATTTCCTATTTGACTACACTCGTTTTCTTACTGTTCACTAGGCAATCGACAACATTGCTCGCGACTCAGCTCTACAACATTTGAACTCCTACTTGGTTTCTATGCAATTGGGACAACGAGTGGAAGACGCGTGTAGTCTGTATCGTATGGAGAAAATGGGTATATTGGACGAGGTTGGTTCTCGGACATTTCGTTGCATATTTTTGACATGTCGCCAACATGCGGAATTCCATTATTCCCACACGTGGTATTTCGAGATAGTTGACAGTTTTTTTCACAACGGAACCAACTGATGACATTTTCAGGGGTATTGAGAAGAGGTTTTTCATCAATCAAGCAGTTTCGCTCTCTTTTCGTCCATATAAAATAATTCGCCGAAGTACCTTGCAGTGGGTCGTTAACCAATTCATAATCTCGTAAATTAGTATATTTCGAAAATGTTCAACGTGAAAATCCATTGTCTATGTAATGAGCAAATTGATTGCATTTTGTTCCGGTAGCTGCACAACGGGAAAAGATTACCCACGATGTATATATAAACTTCATTCGTTTTATTCATATGGTGCTTTTAAATAAAGTGTGATGAAATGTATGACAAACGGGCTTTTCCAACATAACTGAAGTTTTGTTGATCGTTTCTAGCCGGTAATTGCGGCTTTCTAGTCCATGATCACTCTCTTTTTAGGCTTTTCCTACTCACTTCTTCTTCTTCATCATCATTATCATCATCATAACAGCCATGAGCCTGACCAAAAAGTACTGTGGATCGGGCTGCCGCTCACCTCAACAGTGACGTGGAATATCCTAGAAGGAAATGTTACTAAGAAGGTCGACAAATACTACAAGAAGACTAGGAGGAAGAACTAGAAATGGTATGGATACAGGTAAGCCATTGACTGCGACACATCGCCATCTCGGATGACGTATCTAACCAGCGGTTTTGGTGATCACGAGGACCCCATGCAGGCAGTCGATACCTGCCCACTTTGCTCAATGGAGCAGTCAAGGTCTTTATGTTTCGTGACCACCTTGTTGCTTGACCACCACGCGGTTTTACCCAACTGTCGGTGGCCTCAGCATATAATGCCCGGTATGGTAAACGCTCAGTTGGCATACGGAGTACGTGACCCAACCATCGCAAGCTGCGCAACGTAATTAGTTGACCAATTGATCGCGCATCCTGAGCGTTCCGGAATACGCGCCGGCGAACTGCCACATTGCTCACGCGATCAGTCCACTTAATGTGGGCCAATTAGCGGAGACAACGATGGTCAAACAAAGCAAGCCTGTTGATATCTTGCCTGCGAACAGGCCACGTTTCCGAACCACACAGCAAAATGGAACGCACACATGCATTATATACCCTTCCTTTCAGCATGTGACTATCATTCTTAGCCGGTGATCATCGTCTTTCGGTCTTCAACTACCGAGTTCTTTACGACCGATGTGTATTGCTTTTGCGTGTTGTTTGCCGTGGCTTTCAGCTCCGAATTTTTGAGTATTTGATTCGTTCGCTGATAGACTTCTGCCCATGTTCTATTTCTGTGTGCATTTATTGACTTGCATGCACTTGGCGCCAGTGCTGCCTTGATTTGTTGGCCGGACTATCACAGTACAGACCGATGGGGATAAAAAGAAACTATTTTTTTCGGCTTCTGCATCCTTGGATGTTTGTTGTTATGAGACACACAAATTTGCACTTGTGCTGGATGCTGCTAGACTGCCCAAACCTATGCGGAAGCAGTCGCAGTAACCGGGTTGGATCTGCCAACCATCACGAAACTCTTATCTAAGTTTTCAAACTGTAAGCCTAGAAGTTTGTTCTATCCTGCAAACAGCTTACTCATCCGAACTACTGAATGGTTTCTGATACCTGTTTGTTTGCCACACGTTTCTCTTCATGACTAGAGCGGACATTTTAAATGTCATTAATGAGTCCGGTAGTCGAGTCATTCTCAACTGAACTTATTTGCATCACCAAATCTCACTGTGGCTTTCTGTTCATTGGTCTTAAAACACAGTTTTTCTATGTTGAAACTAAGCCAGATCTGTGCGTTTTTTTTACTGTCTTCCTATAGTAGAATGGAAATTTAGAACTTCTCATCTGCTTTCCAAATCGTTCACAATCAAGACACTAAGAGCATATTCTACCCCCTAAAAACAGATACGACATATTTATTTCTTGCCTGGTAAAACCTCAAAAACCACTTAACTGTGCCCGATCTAGTGATAAGAAAGTGTAATGAGCAGACTTAGTTTAAGTGTTTCATCATCTGGTTACATGCAGCACATTTTCATGGGTTAGTCATATGTGAAAGACACCGCATGAGCGCGCCAAAAGATTTGATATCAGTGCCAATTCAGTCAATTTTCGTAGATCTTAGTCATACATCAATTAGCGGTTATTGTGACATCCTTTGTGTATGCGCAATTCATACGCACGTGCGGTATTTGAGTCGATCGAAAAATACCGAGTACAAGCGTGTTTGTTGCACGTTCTTCTCATACCATTTCCTAACTTGTTTGAAACTGAATCGCAAGCTTTCTTTAGTTGGTGCGCTAGCGTACATCTGTTCGCTAGTTCAGTTATGAGTTTTTCAACACTCTGGACTCAGTGTATCCCAGTGGTAACAACACCCGTCTACCATTCCGACGGACGTGTTTTTGAGCACCGGATTATCGTTATTTCCTTGTTCGAATCCGGGTCGCCTGAGCTCGATCAGCCCACACTTGACGTTGTTTGTCACATGAAAGTGAACGCGGTGTTAGAACTAGGAACTTTCTTGATGAACCCCAGATATCGACACTTTTGCCGTTTCTGATGAGAAACTCACGGAAGTGATTCTCGCTAAGAACAGAGTTATTTCTTGACTTGTTCCGTTGTTTCTGCCTCTGTTAGCGTGCACATTGCTGGGAAATAAGCCCTAAATGAATTATTACATTATCCATAAACAATCGTGGATTTTACGTATTGTGAACTGGAATTTGCTCATATTGGTTTACAGCTCAGTTAAACTTTTCGGCTGGCTTGTCTCCAGTGGCATTTGACTTAAATTTTGATCATTTTTTAGAACTCATCAGCATTATATATCTTTGTCATGACTGAGGTGTGAACTCCGACTCACGTTCTTCTACGGCGATTGTATTGACCAGTACGCCATTGGTTTTGCATTTTGCATGGCTGAATCAACACATCTAAACGTTCATCCACAGCCGTTTATGTATTATTTCCATGTTGTCCAATCTCCTCTAGACGAGACACTATCTACCCCATCAACTCAAATCACTAGCTCTGTGGTCAGGACTTCTTTCTCAGGTTGAAATATCTGGTTTCGTTAATTTGATTAATGCTCAGTAATCCGAGCGTTTGTCATTTTGCCTCAATCCAGACAAGAGTCTATCTGTTAGGAGTGAGAGTGGTGCCTTGCACCACTTTACCAGGCTGGCCTATTGTAAATCCGGCGTACATGTGAAGGCTAAGATCGGATGTGAGTTGTCTTCAGACATTAACAACTTCATTGGATTACGATTGGCTTCGTTCACGTGACCAAAACTCAGAAGTCTGATCCGAACGTGATCTCAGCTAATTTAAGCGCTCGGTCACATTAGATCTTCAGGGACAGGTTGGCAAACATCGTAGTTTTTTTGTAGTAAGTAACCTTATTTTTGTTTATTTTCTATCGGCATTTTTCGTCTTTTGCTGTGCCATGTTATCCTCTCTATGTAGCTGAAACATGTGTATACTGCATACGCGAAGCAGTTTAATCAAACAAAAATGGTCCTACCCCAGTTTCGTCACATGTGGCAACATACACTACAAAGTCGTTTGGAACAGGGAGCTGTCAGTTTGGTAAGTTGCTTTACTGTCCGTTATGTCATTCACCAAGCTGGACTTTGGCGTACCGTTCCACAGTCGTTTTCTTTACCGGATCACTCGTGTCTTTGTTAGTACGATTGTTACCAGTGTGAGCTTCTCTGATTTAGGGACCTAGTTGAACAGCACGGTTCTTCCTTGGGAAGTACAGTGGGCTTTCTTTCGCAGCACCCACCCACTCACAAAAATGCCAAAAGTTGAACATGACAGTCGGCGGTAGTCGTTGTGGATGGAATCCTTCATGTGCCTGTCTAACGTCAGTTGATTTGGTTCATACAGTTGTGTTATGTAAATAAAGACTTACCGAAAGTGTTAGCCCTGATTGGAACAGTGAGGAAGATACCACACTGCTTGAGGTGTGGTCCAGACGACGCGATGGTAACGACACCGTCATGCTGTCTCGGGTTCGTGACACGCACCACAACTACTTCTGTCTGACTGTGTCCGGCTCATCAATTATGTGTTAGAATGGCAACTAACATCTTGTGTTATAAAGGTTGGAAACCTATCTCATCTATCGCGATCAACATTGCCTTAATTAGTTCTGAGAATCCGAGGAAGTGCAAGTCTTATCCGGCCTGTAAGCAACAATTTTTCCGGTTGAATTGTTTATACGATAGATCTCGGACAAACTAGACTAACCAGTATGCATGAAAGGATCCAGACGAAAATTCTGAGCTGATAACAACTGCTCGACCAAAGACTAATGGTTGCCCCTAATTGGAAAATCCCATAGAAGACGACCGTTGTAGCAGCCCAATCAACTAAGTGATAACAACAAAGAAAACCTATGGCCTGAATGAACGGGTGTGTACATAAAACGAGATCAATAGAAATAGAACGACTCATTAACAAGTCGAGACTTGTTGTGTTGAAAAGTTCACCACACACAGAAGGAAGACAGTACCAGAGGGTAGATTCAGACGGCATTGGGTAAATAATTCCACACACGGCGTAGGGTAGCAAACGTTTGAGCGTTGGTAGGTCGGCAGGCATGCAAAGCTATGAAATTTCACTGTGCAACAATTCATCAGCTAAAAGTCTGCTCGAAACGAGGACAGAGACGGTATGCGGAAACTCCCGTTTATTGTTGCAATCAGTCAAATTCAAAAATGATGATGTTTTCAAACAAAGGTACAGGAGAGTTAACAAAACTGTATACAGAACGTACGAAAATGAATTACAAAATGTAACCGTGAACTGTCAAGTCTATACCGTCATTGGAAAATGGTTGCAGTGATGTAAAGCTATTGTCAAGGTTTTCCACCATAGTGTTGATATGTAACATGGAGAACGATTCATCTCCTTGTATTGATCGTTTGCTCCCGAACAGTACGTTTCCATATTCTGTATTAACCCATTTACTGATAGAACCAGGATTGGCCTCCATGGACTTCCATGCTTCGTGGGATGGTCGGCCGAGCTCTATACGGTATCATATACGACCGATTGACTTTCGATCGGCTTCGGCCTGCCTTGGTGCGACATCGAATTTCGGAGGATAGTACAGCGATCGAGTCAGTTTCACAACGTCGCGAACAAGCACCGGTTCTTTTCGAAGTGCAAGCGGAATATGATTACGAGTTGCGTAATTTGGTGAAGGTGAGGTCTGATGTTATTCTGTCAGTCTTGTTGAGAGTATTCAGCCGTTTTCGTATAAAGTGCGCACGTACTAACTAATTGATTATCAGGTGAAGCAAGTTTTGCTGATACCACAGCTAACTGGCGGAGACTGCGAGATTGAATGTTGGTAACTGAACTTAGAGAACTAACTTGTCAACGGGTTAGCTGTTGTCCATCACACCCGTCTCCCTGGTCAAGAACCTTGTGGTTCACACAGTCTGTATATGGAAAAGCTAAAGTATTTGATAGCTAATTGGTTTCGATGCCGTCAGTGTTGTCGTTGTTGTAAGCAGAATAGTTTAAACATTGCAGTGTGCTAGGCTTCTAAAAGTCAGCTTGGTGATGTTGGTTTCCTCTTACTTACCAAATGGCTGTTTGTGTTGTGGACACCCTAATATTTTGTGATCGAGTGTCGACGTAGGTTTTTAATTGAGTTCCATTTCCATCCCGTCTTTTGATCCAAAACGAAAGATGACGATGATGAAAATGGTACATTCAATAAAAGGAGTGTAAAGGTTGACATACAAAACGGAACACTTTTACATGACATGCTCCCTAGGCTAACCTGTTTCTGGGACCAAAATTTCTAGGAAGTGGACAGATTGTTTGAGTGTGCCTTCATGCTTGTGTGGCAGTTAAGCATTAGTGTGAACCACTGGTGTATTGCTGTCTATGATGCTGATGTTGATGCTGCTGCTGCTGATGTGTCTGCCGGATAACCGTCTACCTAATTATGGGTATGGTTTGATAAACCACTGTCACTTTTGTTTGCCAAAGGAGGATGTGTTATTTGGATCAGATTTCGAGACCGGGTCACGCGGCTTCATCTTCTGCTAATTCCATATCATTTTTTTCAATCATAATCACTTCATATTTGGTGAACATAGGAGACACTGCTCTGTTGTTAATTCGTCGATTTTCTGTGCTGAAGTGATTGGCCTTTAAGTTCTCATTAGTAGCTGTAATAGCTAGATCGCCAGCTAACACATAATTCGGCACGTCTATGCCAAAGTTATCCTGAGAACCATACGGTATGATCCTTAAAAGTGAAGTTCTGAACAATTCGTCTGTGGAAGGTTCGTTTGGGTCATTGCCTTACGCCACAAATGGTCTCGACGTCCTGTAAGGTACCGTATGGGTTGAATGTAATTGAGTCGTTTGCATGCGATCAATGACACTCTAACTGACCGGGAACCAGTTTATGGTGTTTTTGAGTTATTTTCAAAAGATTTTTATATGTACACACAGTCCCAGATTTGAACCATAATAACAGGCATTAGGATTCTGACTGATGCTGATCTTGCCAGTAATGCATGGAGTAATAACTTGACAAGTAGTTAAAAATGTACGACACAAATTCCAAACGATTACGCGCACCACCCATTAACATGTCTGCTTATGTTTGGTATCCTTTCTCCTGCCGCTGAGCAGCGAAGTAGATTGGATGTTCAAAGAAGTAACTGAACAGACAGCTAACGATGCAGCATGGTTTCAGGGGGAATCAGGAGATCGATAAATAGCGTAATTTTCGAGCAATCGGTTGACACGAACCTCATCATTTCTCTACGTCAGGTCATCATTTGTCCACCTCTAGTCGGCCGCAGCGTCCGCAAAGTGTTCAGTGTGGCAGACTAGCTGACAAGTCAGTGACAAAACGTGGTCTGCTGGTTATTCAGGCTTGAAATTAGGTCATAGGTATCTTTTTCCCAAAGATTTGTCTCACTCTCACCCGACTACTACTTGACAGTTCAGACTTTCATAAACATTACTTTGACCCAGATCCTTAGTCATTTTCTTATGTAAATCTCGGTATCCTGGACCTGTCGCAACTCACATAATACCCAGTTGCTCGGAGATTTTGTGCATTACACCTTCTCTCCGCCTCTTTGTCGATAGAATTTTATTTTTCTCTATTTGATGGTAACGGCCTTGCTTACGCGGATATTACTCAGTTTGTGAGACCACACTTCATTTAGTCGGCCAACCCCCCATTTGATGCCAAATTTGCCTTGAATAAACACAGCCGGCCCTCTTTACCCATTTGCACTCATGTTATGCTAGCTATTATGCTAGCTATTATAGCCGGGTTCCCCCGGTTGCAGATGCACTTCTGTCTGGTGACCTATCTAAGCATAGCGTTCGTCTTACTGTTTAGTCTGGCCACATTGGGTTACTGGGTTTCTACATTCTGATGGGTTGATTGGGCTAATCCCAGTCGTGGTTTACATGTCACATTCGGTTTGTTCCACTTATGTGTAGCGCGTCAGTTTTGTTAATTTGATAGTGACTTAGTCCTTTTGATCCCGTACTAAGGGTTGTAAACCAGCACACGTTGTGGACCTTTGCGTTCTGATCTTGCGTGTTTGACCGGGTTTTCACACGAACGAATGACTCGACTGTTTTGTTGGCTGTTTGTCAAACCAGTGGAGATCATATACATTCATCTTGTAGAGTAGTCAACTTGAACGCACAATCGTAACGGCAGTGTTAGCATTAGTCTGACTTATTGAGTCAACAAACCGTTCATAAGAGATCTTCTTCAGCTGTAAACTTATGGGCTCTTTCAAACCTAATCTGCTAACAGTAGCCACATCGGTGTTCCAAACGCTCAAGTTAAGGGTGGGTTTATTGTCCAGCGCCATATGTGTGAGTAACAATTAATTATTTTTTGCCTTCTGAAGCAATAGAAATAGAACTAACTTTAAAAAAGGGAGATGGGTTGGTTGTGCAAGTTTACTACACATAATGAGTTGGCCGTTACCTGTAAAGTTAATCAGGATTGTACGACTAACGTCATCATTTGAAAATGAGCTTCTGAGTGTTCTTTTATTGACAGTGTGAGAGGAATGTGAACAGTACAATTATTATGAACGGGCGTATTCCAAGTAGTAGTAGTAGTAGTAGTAGTAGTAGTAGTAGATCCATAACTAGGTGTATAAGGTATTGACAGAGTTCTGCGATAGGAGACACTGGAAGTGTTTGAGAAGTTTGCGAGATGAAATGACGCTCAAATATCTGGCAGATATCCGGAAATAGTTTATTGTTTTATGTGACCTATGTGGCAGAATTTACCCCTGTACGGCGAAAAATGGCCGTTGCAGACCGTACGTGACCTTTCCAGCGCTAACGTGTTTGCCGGTGTTAGGGAATCCTAACTTTTCCGTTCATGACCGCCTCCTACCTTATGAAAACGGTTTTGCCCAGTCAGAATGAACCGAAACTCCCACAACAATCCAGTGGTAACTTTCGCCATTTTTTAACCTGGTCTACCTTTAGTCCACTATGCTAATTGACGACTTAGTGACGTTAACTACTATTTTGGTAACTGTCCTTCACTCTTCTGGCTCAAGAATGTGTGTAGGTCACGATGTACCAAACTCCGCATTCTTGCCCCTTTCGCACACGTTTTGGAGCGGAACACAGTCGTTTTTTGGTTTGACTTGTGAGCAGTTTGTGTGGACAGTCGCGTTATTCTTGGGACCAAGGTTGTCCGTTTTCTTCATCACAAGCGCATTACTGTTCCGTGGACGATCCAGCGTATCGATAAACAGATCGGGAATAACACAACGTTACGAGCAAGTTGTNTATCGATAAACAGATCGGGAATAACACAACGTTACGAGCAAGTTGTAATACACTACGTTTCAACCACCTCGGGTGCTCTTCCTCAGGAGTGTTGTAATCGAAATCCAGCGTATCATTGCAGGGATTCACAACAGTCGGAAAATTATCGTTTAAAACAGATGGCTGTGAAGTAGACCAGTTTAAAGGCACTCGTTTCATGGGCTTTGCTGGTTAGAAGCATTATCTAGCATAGAGAAACATGTCCCGGTCAAGGATGTTCCTGGGTTCAGACGATCGCAGATATTCTTATGTTGAAAATTTTTTTCTGACTTGTTCTGCTCTCTTAAAGGGTTATTTTTCACAGTCGTGGTAATGTAGAGCACCCTGAACCACGTTATTGCAAGACGTGATTTATACAGCCGGTTAGTCAGCTACGTTTGACGTAGGCCATACTTCACTGCTGGCGTTCTGCCTCATTTATTGTACAGATTCATCCCTCACTAGCCAATTGGTACCGCGAAGCAGACTATCCACCGTTGAGTTTCCATCCAGCCGAATTGCCGATGCTTTGTCCGCCTGTGCCATGGACCAGTTTGGACGATGCCGGCTATCTCCTTTCACGAAGTGCGTTCCATTTAAGTGTGTTAAATCAGTAATCATGTGTTTATTGCTAACATTTGCTTGTAGCTGTCATTTACCCGTGACCGTTCCTCCGAACCGTTTAGCTATATGTTTCTGAAGCCCTTTGTGGTGCCCATCACAAAGACTTATTTGTATGTTCAAGTTAGAGCTGTTTGACTGAACGTTCCATTAATTGCTGAGCGCCCTAAGGCATCAGATCTGTTCTGTTTCGTCTTGTTTATTACACCTATTACAGACCGAATTGTATTCGTGACCCTTGTCTCTCCCCTCCTATCCTGTTCGCTACTGGCATCCTGACAGACTACGCTACCCGTTTCATGCGACATTCGCATGCTTCATCTGAGCCTGCCTTGGAGGACGATTTAGACTTCGACCCAGCGAGCATTCCCTCAGTGTTCGACGCGCTCAACTGTCTGGCCGCCTGTCCGTGGCGTGTGAATGAGCCGGTAGGTTTGGGCTTTGATGCGTGGCTTCTGAAATACCATCTCAACCCAGTGATTCGACCGGTTCATTCATTAACAAAATCCATAGCTTGAAATTTGTTACATCACTGAGAGGGTGAATTGTTGCTTGTTCAACAAACAGTGTCCGACTGCAGTTGGGTTAAATAGGTCCGCTTTTAGCTAACATGATGTATTTACTTGACTCACTGAACTCACGACGCCAGCCATCAATCGTGAATGGAGCTTGAACCGATCGGCATCGTGGCTTTGTAACTTGTTACGGTCGAAGTTCTAAGTTATCTAGTTCTAACTGAAATGAACATCCACTAGGGTATGTATATTTTAGGTTCCCATTTCAACCCTACATAGCTGGTAACGTAAGCATTCATTTGCTTCCCATCATTCTTGGGACATCTTGGAGGTTTCGGAGCTTTTTTATCTGCCCACATTGATCGTCTCTAGTTAGCAAACGTTAGGTGACATGTTCTTGTCTTTTGTATTATAGGAATGACCGACCTATACTGCTACCTTGACGAGGTGGTCGGGCTTGTGTACTGTTTTGATCCGGCGGGCTATGTTGACTAGGACTCCGGTCCTTCCAGGTGCAACCTTGTCAGACAGGCCAAAGGGGAGCAGTCAGACGAAAAGCAGTTACACTCATAGGATTGTATGTCGCACTGCTGACCGCGTAGGAGTGCTTAGGCAGTGAGGCACGATCCTATGGGCATACAGCAGAACTATTTTTATA
>QNGE01001418.1:64534-80198 GCA_008508345.1 Paragonimus westermani | reverse complement strand
ATTCATGGTTGTGTGTGGGCTGAGATACTGCCAGGACGCCCAGACCTAGACAGGAGAACGATTAGGGTTCTCAACCAAAGCCTTTGGCTCAATAGCCTGTACCGCAAGGCAGCGGGTGGGTGGCGGTGTACCAGAAATGGTACGTTTTTCAGGAAGGGATGCCAACCATCTTCCAACCCCCAACTTGGAGGACCAGGAGACTGCGGTTTGTCAGACCACTAGCTGTTGATCTGCCTGGTATCAGTCTCATCGTGACGGGCGAATCCGTATCGTGATATTGCTCAGATTTGGCTGGAGTCGGGTGGTTGTGATAGCCCACTGATTGTAATCCTCAATCAGTCACACACTTTTACAGTAACAAATAATTATGACGAAGAAGAGTAGAAAGAACACGAACAGTCAGAAGCAATTGGATTTTATGAAGGAGAAGAGTCAACATGTTTGCGGATACAGTCTGAACACTAACTGCGACACTGCTACATCAGAGTGTTCCCAATCAGCGGTGTGGATGCCCGTCCGTTTCCTAACTGGATTGATGGCACCTACCAACCTTGCTCAGTGAAACGGTCGAGGCTTTCATAGAGCTTAACCATGTCATTCCCCGTCGGCTTTGTCGCTTCTCCCAACCATCAGCAACCACAGTGGACAAAACGCTGTGTCGTCGGTTTGCGAAGTACGTGACCCAACCAGGAAAGCCCGCTGTTTTGTAGATGCCACCTCACTTTCTGGTTTGTGCGTTGATCGTAGATCCGTACTGAGCCTAAAGAGTTTGCAAGCTAAGTCAAAGTTGTTGCTGATTGAGCTTAAGGTATGTGAATTCGTGGCGGAATTCACATCAAACGGTAAGCTGGCACGAGTTTGGACGAGCGCTCAAGAAGGATGGATTGTTGCGTGATCTAGCTGAAGATGGGGAGTTACATGCTGTTGTTGACCTCGAACAATGTTTGCTTAAAACCAGGATGCCAAAGTGAGGTGGTATTTGGAGGCGCTTTTAAGCTTGCTTTAAAAATGCGACTCGTGCAGCCTGACGAACATCCCATCCCGGGTCTTCCGTCATGTATTTTTTGCCGACGGTCGTTGTTCTTGATCCCCCAAAATCACGTTGTACCTTTTTGACATTAAATGGTAAACCGCCGGAATTTCGTAGGGCACTTCGAGTGATACGTTGAAGCGAGTGTAACAGATGACGGCCAACGGATGTTGTACCTGTTACAGTGCTGTCAGAGCCATGCAATTCAGTCCATTTAGGATCGCGTTGTGTTCCTGTCAACCTCTTTCTATTGACGAGCGCGCGAGATCCTGAACGATTTGTTCGGACAATCGTTGCACACTTCTTTTATTAACGATCTGTTATTTCCAGGAAGAGCTATACCCAGTACCGCGAACGCAGGTTTTCAATAAAGATGCAGAACTATGAAGTCATTCTAATCCAAGTGAACTACTTGCCCAATCTGAACCGGGTAACCAACTTGTATAGAACAGTTAGGTCACTGCCAGTTTACATGCAGTACAAAGAGGCAGCGACTGTGGATTGTAAATCGGCCTTTGGTCAGGAGCCTAATTTTGGACAGCTTTGTTAATTCATTTCACAACATGCTCGAATTGTTCGTAGTATGTTCGGCCAGGTTACCTTTGCGACAGTGACCACAAAACCGCCAGACCAATTCCTATATATGGCGTAAGCAAGTTGAATATATCGAGGGATACCAACAAACAAACACGAGCCTCAACCTACGCGGCAAATAAAATTTGGATATCGCATTCTGTGAATACTTGTCTCCTGTGTAGGCAGGTTCATGAGTTCGAGCTCTACCCGGAATTTTGTTCGGTGAGTATTGAACAGAGATGGGACTTCATTAATCAGAAAGGCGGATTTCCCGCTTGTCTCAATTCCTGTCATGCAGCCATTCATTCAAGGTGAAGAGCAAGGTGCAGTATAGATTGGCGCAAGGACTAGCATAATAGCTTGCTACATTTGAAACTCAACGGAACCGTGGTGAATGCTTATACAATGCTGCTAGTTCTGATTACAATCTAAGGCTGGAAGTAACCCCGGTTCAAGTAGTATTCTCCTATGAAACTTTTACCACCTATACCTTTGCGGACAACGAATCAGATACTATCTTTGTGAAATCAAGCTTCCTGGATGGCCTGGGCATATTTGAAACTGCTTCGATTTTCTTTGTTACAACGATTAATGACAATACAACAGCCTAATATACGAGTACTCTTTTGAACCTGATGTCCTTAGATGGAGATTAGGCTGTCACTCTCAATAACGTCTGCTCCGTCGATATATTGCCTCTACGACCCATCACTTCCGTTGGGAAGGAGGCCACTAGGTGGACACATCTGTCGGATTTTCCATTCAGTGAGATTGATGTTGATGAGGTTACTGTTCTCCTCGGTTGTGACCTGCTCGAAGCGCATCGGATTCAAGGTCAGAGACCACGAGGACGCAGACCGCCATACGCTGTAAAAACTTCATTTGGTTAGATTTTATGCTGATCATTAACAAGTGAATTTCAGAAAAAGACTTCCGTCAACTGGCCGTCATAAGACGTTTCTACGTTGAAGGACCGAGTCCAAGGATCTCACCGGTTGATCCCACGCTCTCCACAAAGGGTTCAACAGCTTCATCATCGGTACCACCACTATGATATACCCCTTGGAAGTGCGGACGCCTCACTCTTCCCAACAGCTACCCGATGACCCTAAAATGTTTCTTACTTGGGAAGAAGGTTTAACTGCGATGCGGATATTTTCTCGAAGTGTAAATACGTGACACAGCACCACTTCAAACGTGGGCACGCTGAAAGAGTTCCTCAAGCTCATCTTGATCGAAGCTACTCACACCGGTGGTACCTACCGCACCAACCCATAATAACTAATAAGCGGATATGACAAACAAACAAAGAATTTTCGCTGTATCGACCGATTTTAAGTGAATTGCTAAGTCTGGCGGTACATAGTTGATCTTTCGCTGAGATTCAGTCAAACAGACTCTGCTCTGTCCTAGAGCTCAGTGCAATTCCCACTCCAACTTGATTATGAGATTCGGCTTTTACTGCCACCGGTGACTTTGGGAAGAAACCGCTGACCTACAGAACGATCTACTAGAGAACTCAAGTTAACAGCAATGCTGAGATTCTTAGGGCACGTTTTTGAGACAGCACACATCATGTTCCAGAATTGCAAGGATTTTCACCACAGTAATTTTCTTACCTATTCGTCGACGACTGCGGAATTTAACAGCGCTAATGTTTACTACTTGTCTTGGCTTCAGGAGAGGGTAATTAGTATCAAAAGAGAGAAGGTGAAAATGACTGGACTGGTCTGTCAGGATACTCCTAGATCGTTTATGTCTCAGAAGGGGGTTAACTTGAATTGC
Organism: Paragonimus westermani; assembly: GCA_008508345.1. Taxonomy (NCBI): domain Eukaryota; kingdom Metazoa; phylum Platyhelminthes; class Trematoda; order Plagiorchiida; family Troglotrematidae; genus Paragonimus; species Paragonimus westermani. The sequence continues at coordinate 76,807 of QNGE01001418.1, read as the reverse complement.
CACATCCAGGATCTTTTACTCAAAAGTCTCTCCCGCGAGACATCGAGAAACAGGGAGATCATACCCAGAGCCAGAGACTCAACAGTGATCAAGACTTTACTGTCTGATTCTGATCGTCGTTCCACGCATTGGATGTATTTGATGCTACATCAAGCCTTTGATATCACGTTTTTCGACCGTAGGAGATATTACACTGGTGGAAACGGTCAACCGTTGGGTGGTCGGAGTGTTTTTCGCTTTAGGGGGTACTTTTTCTAACATCATCTTCCTTATTCGGAAGATAACAGTGCCGCAACTATAAGTGACGAACGATACTGGTACTAAGTCTTTCTATCACGCCAATGTAATCAACATATTAGGTATGTTATATTTAATTAGCACTTCGCTCGGTTTTTTAAACTTCGTGGCTATGTATGTTCCATGCACCGTGCTATCAAATGAACATTAAGGAATCAGTAATGCTTTCAGCTGAAAAGTCCATCCTACAATGTCTTAGAGTTGTCCATGTCACTCGTTGGTCATGTTAAGTCGATACGCTGTTTGCACTACAAACTGTCCATGTATTAAGATAGGACTCGAGCAGTTCCCGGATTGAAAAGAGTTCAGCTGACCAGAACTCACACACACGAGCTACTGCAAGTGGAATGGCGATCGATTGGCGCCAGTCAATCAGAAATGTTGACCAGCCACCTCGTTGATTAGCGTTGTACTCATGCAAAAAAGTTACCGCTTTTCCAATAAGTTTAGGTTACATAGTGCCGCTCAGACAGCTTCTCTGTTTTCTTTCGACTTGGTCGCTCAATGCGGGAGAGCTCTGTTTCTCGTATTCCTTCATTCGGGCAGGCAAATTCCCTTGTGTTAAGAATAACACTTGTCGGCTGCAGTTACAGTGCTTTCTCCTAACGGCAATGACGACAGCTTACTCATTGCGCAGCTTCTGTGTGACGGCCGTAACTGTTTCCCCTTGTGCTGTCCACTGTTTTATGTTTGGTCACGTTTTTGTGAAACTTGTGGGTGGCAGTAGAAATTTGGGCCATTTACAAGTGTTTGAGCACAACGTCTTGGGGTCACCCTAAGAAAAACTGCATACCAGCGATCCACACGCACTGTACACCTCAGCAGGCCTATCCTCAGTTTGTGTTTAGTCCAGCCCAAGTCTCGTCTTGATCCTTACCTACCTAGCACTAGCGAGCCGTGAGTCTGCCTAACGCAAATTACGAGTCATCATCATCTTGCCTTCTTTAGTCCATATCACGCGATAACCGAATATGACAGTAACCTTGTTTGTCGTTCTGTCGTTGTCGTACAAATGCGCATAAGTGTACACTGCCTATTTCTTGGTTGGCTGACTTCACTGCAATACTTTTACGATCTTGTTATGTAAGCTTGGAAGAAAAAAGATGTTTAGATAAAAGCAGAATACTAGCAAGACATATAGCGGGCTTCCTCAAGACAAATGAAACACTGTTGAACCCGGGTGGAAGACATGGAACGTTTCAGATGACCATCGGGGACTGTAATACACCAGTGGTTTACGGTTGTGCTTATTTGTTATACTATCTTTAAATAAACGGCACTCCCTTGTCAAGGGAACAGAGGAAAAAGGAGTGACCTAACTGACAAAAACAACTACACCTAACATTAAGGTACTTACATCTTGCAAACAATTGACCGAGTTGTAAGTGAAAATTAGGTGTCATCAACACGACATCTTCTTTACGGCATCCGTATCTTTGCTTCCACTTACTTCACGGACAACTTGACCAAGCAACAACAACATTCAGACAACTGAGCTCAATTAGGCGCCATCTCAACGAATGTGGGTATTTGCGTGTACATTGACTTGACTGATCAGTGATGTCCATACACTGAAAGCGATCAGGGTGAGCTTGTTTACATTTATCATGTATTCCGACCCGTTACAATGATCATGCATCCTAGTACGCTTTGTTGACGTACTCAGGATGACGACCAACAGATACTTGGTGACTGTATCGAACTGAAACTCTACTGCACTCATACCGGTTTTATCTTTATGGTATATCACATTGCAAGTAGTGGTGTATTTTTGGAATATGGACAGTAGTATTCATCTATGCATCTGGCGTCCCCCTCTTTCTGTCTATAGGGTTTCTTGTTCTCCAAGGATGATCACTTTGACGAGAACATTGTCTCACGAAAGCACCAACGGAGCCCTTTTTGAGACTGACGCTTGTAGCGGGTTCACTAGGCTGTCACGGTTGCCAGCTGCTGCGGTTCACGATTGCTTATTCGCTAGCTGAACTCCCGTTTATTCCACAAACTCATCCCCACTAATAGGTTGTCCGCTCTTCAGTCTGGCGGGATGCATCCTAAGCAGCTGAGACATTGTCGTCTCGATCGTGATGTTTGGTATATATGTTCAGGTTCTTGACCGTCTAGATATCTTATTAGTCAGGAGTCCCATAAAAACCTATCCGAAGATCGTATATGAAGACGGGGTGCATATTCTTTGTAAACGCAGCTGTCCGTTTATTAAGACGAGTTGTTGAACATAGGCTTATAAGCCGGTCATTTTCCCGGCTAATATTGGAACTCGAACGCTAATTTTGAGAGCATTACTCAACACAGCAATCTACACTATTGGTCAGTTGCTACCAACATCTGCGGTTCGAAACGACGCTCGATTGAAGGCTAACACTTTCAGACATTCAATTAACTTGAAAAATCGGTTGATTTCATTGCTTGCAAATTTTCGCTTCTGTGGATGGGACCATTGACAGTCTCTGTGCATTAACTCAATTGCTTCTCCACAGGTCGAAGCCCAGCGCCGTGTCGATGCAGCCGCCGGTGTTCCTGTAGCCCAAGTCCTGGAGGGCTTTGTGCGACGTAAAGTGATTAAACAGTCGGTGATGACCACTGTATACGGAGTTACCCTGTACGGCGCTTCGGAGCAGATTCGCAGACAGCTCCGCGAGCTGGACGACTTTCCTGCTCGGGAGTGGATCGGTCCAGCAGCAGCCTACCTGGCTCGACTGACATTGGCTAGCATCGGAGCCATTTTCACCTCGTCTACCGATATCCAGGCCTGGTTTGGACAGGTGTGTGGGCGTCATTTCATGGGTGTCTATTGTACTGTTCGTATTTTAAACCCATTGGAGTGGATTTTCATCTTACTTACTCCACAGTGTGCATATGATTATAAATCTACTCGACCACCTAGTTCCATTTCCTCAAGATCGTTTGCTACTCTAGTTTAAACTTAGATAGGGAACAGCTCACGAACCACCATTGAGGAGGTGAGATAATCAGAAATGCATGTTGCGATTTGGGTTAACTGCAGCGCCGCTGTCCATTGATCCCAACACTAGTTTGGCTGCTCGGGTAGTTATGCTGACATTGCCTATGGGTTTATCTGTAGTTGTAAGCTACTTAGCGGTGAGCTATCTTAGTACAAGGGAGGTGTTTCTCGTCTTCTGGTCTAGGTACGGTTTTACATGGAAACTACCTAACCATTTGTTATGTTCGCTCGACGAATAAGTCATCGCTGATAAACAGCGGCAATGCTCACACTGATGGTATTGTGACTGGACACTCGTTACCTGTGATAGGAAAAGCATTCCGGCCGTTGATCCGAAACATCTGTGACTGAATCCTTAACTTCAAATGGAGTGTCAAACAACGGTGTATTTGTGGATGTGACAGTGGTTCTGTACCTCATTCCGATACTCTGTAGATAAGGCCGTTTAGCCAAAAACCTGACTGTCATGGATTGTCGCAATACAATATAGTACCTTTTTTTAACTCGCAGTATCCTAGTGAGCATTAGCTGAAGTCTATCAATCGTATGGTCGCTAAGATGTAACTTACCACACTTGCCCTCGGTCAAACTCACATACCTTGCTCCGTTGTCGTTCTGCTGAAACCCAGGTTGGCACCAACTTACGCACACAACCGCTTGCTTCATTCTTCCGAGCGTTGCCCCAATCATTTGACTTCATTTACGTGCGCTTGTAACTGTTCTTGCACATCCCATGACTCAGCGCGGCGTGACCAGCTTGGCAACGGTAAAGAACGTGAAACACACATCAGCCATGTGCGATTGTGCCACAGAATCGTTCCTACTCCGTCTTGCTCCTGGATACACCGCTTTCCTTCACGTTAATCTAACACCGATCATAGCTTATCAGCCTTCTTTTTATCGGTGTGCCGTACAATCTAACGCAACACACCATTTCCGGACCAAATTTGGTATTTCGTTTTATTGCATATTTACGAATGACATTTCTTCCTGATATAAATGAATGGACCATAGGCGTTTAGTATTCGCATGGTCCCTCACCAGTTCAACAACACCTATTTGTCTGCCTCTCTTTCCAGATCGCCCATCACATTTCACAGCATTTGGGCAGTCGCGTTAGTTGGATAACTCCACTCGGTCTTCCGGTCACTCAGCCTTATATGCGACTGCCCAGTTCATCAGACCACGGATTGGATATCACCAGTTCTTCCTCCCCATTCAGTCCACCTCAACCGCCTCTTGGCAGCTCCGCATTAGAAATAGCCAGTAGGCTATATGCACAGGGATGCAAACCTTACTTGTCAACTGATCAGTTCACCGAGTTGCCCGTTCCGAATCCGATTAAACAGAAGAATGCCTTCCCACCAAATTTCATTCATTCTCTCGACTCGTGTCATATGATGTTGACTGCACTACATTGTCTACGTGAGGGAATCACGTTCGCATCTGTGCATGATTGTTTCTGGACACACGCTGCCACGGTGGATGTCATGAATCGAGTGGGTAGATGTCGGTGTTGGACCTCAATCTGCTCTCTGCTTGGTGGATTGTTCCATCTGTTTTATGTTAGCCTAAATTTGTGACCATTTTTCGAAGCATACTACAAGTGTGAGTTGGATTATTACCATAGGTAGCGATACACCAGCATTTGACTGTCTTAACCGAAACGTAACAAAGAAAACAGGTGAGGCCTAATTATTAGAAATACCGATGTCTAAAATCAGACACTAAATGTCAAGTTGCGTTCATCTTGCACATGAACAAACGAATGAAAACAAGGCACAGTCAGAATTAAACGGCTTCCGCATATCTTACACTGTTTCGCGTACGTTGCTGATGCTTACTTCGTAAATAATTTAGCCGAATATCGGCAACGTTCACGCCATCTGAGTCGTTGAGTTCAGCTTTGTTGTTAAGTCCCGATCACAGAGTTAGCGATTAGAATTAACAGGTCAGTTTTGTTTTCTAGCTGCTTTTCAGACAGTCTGACAAGATAAGTGTCCGACCGAACGCTTAGATATTGCAATTGGTGCATTTCAAATGTGTGCCAACACAAGGACGGAAACGGGGGAGTTCAACTAGTTGTCTGGATAAGGATATTCACAACTGTGGAGCTCTGGCAAGCGAACGGAGCCACCGTAAAAGTCTTTCGGATATAAGGCGGCCGGTGATTGTGATAGTTGTTGTATGTGTAGGTACGCGACGTTGTTCACACGACTCAACATTTATAGTTCGTTAGCTCAAATGTAGCCTTCATGTTGTCTCTGTCTATTTGGACGTAGTCGTGCGATAATCGTTTCTTAGCCTGATTACATTTGTATGCTGTTCGTAGAGTACAACCTGTAGCTGTAACATACAGACACTCATGTATACGTTCCTTCATCCTCCCATACGGTTTTCTACCCACCACAATACGTTACTATTGCATAACCGCACAGTTCTCTTTGATGGAGCCGTGTGCCTGTACACGACTTCCATATCTGAGACTCCAGTAAGATGTGAGTAGTGTGGAACTATTAGGGAATGATTTATGTTGTCCCAGTCTATGCAATAGTTAGAGCGTATTCCGACCTCCGTTGTCCACACTTAAGTAGGTCTTAACCTGTTAGCCGAAGAACATTAGACTTAGAAATCACTAGGCTTCACTCTGTGGACATGGTAGGGGAAGTTACCTATTCCAGTCGCTTGTGCATTGCTGATGCATTTGTTTGATGTGTTGAATGCTGTGGTTTTACTTGTTGCCCGGGTGACGAAAACTTTGAAACTTGTCTGATTTCCAACCGTCGAAATTTTCCACTGATTTGGTCGCAGCGCATTGTGATACTCATATTTTGCAGATTTTTCCATTACGTATTTATTTAGTAAACTTGATGAGCACTGCTATCAGGATAGGCTTGGAGTGGCAATGCATTATTAACCGGGCGCGTTGGAATCTGAGTCGATGTAGATGACACCAGCCATAGCTGAGTGATAAGTGCGTTGTAATGTACAATTTAGTCATCTGACGGGCGTGTTACCTAAACCAACACTTTTGGAAGGCAGCTGCAGAAAAACTTCCTTCTTGGATACATAGGACAGTGTCTCATGTGGAACGTGGAGTTTCGAATACTTCTTAATAAAATTGCTGAAGCTAATGGCTACCTTTGAAGGTGTTCAATAACAACACACTTCTCCTTTTGATTGCTTGGAATGCATAGTGTAAGTGCTCTGCGAAACAATGCTCTCATAGCATTCACCTCGTATTGAGTCTGAAAAAACCGTTGAAGCGCACCTATCAGCCGGTCCACGCGATCTTGCGATAAACCGATCTTGACATCGTGGATTGAACGCCTGACACGTCAACGTGCCAATTCGACACGAAACCGACAACCAGCTTAGTCGATTGCTGACCACTTTCTTTAGCTATGGAGGCATTTCGAATCGCTTACGCTAGTAGCACTGATCGTTTGCCACACTTTACAGTGACTATTCTAATCAAACTGATGAACTCCACCCTCTGTGAGCAGCATGGGTTGATTGTGAGTTCGTCATCGAGGTAGTGGTAAACCTTATTCGAACTAGTGGTGTGTTTCCAGTATTGTTCTGACCTTTTGTGATTTTACTTCCTTTGACCTGTTGTCGATCAGTTAGATTTTTCTGTATAGACACGATGTGTACTTGTAAGGATGTAGTGAAATGTTAACGGATTCACCTTACAAACTTGTGTTGTTGTTAAATCGATCTAACGAGACCACTAATTTCCGTTCAATTGGACAGAGTTAACAGAACAGTTATTCTGTTTTCTCTCAAAATAGTACATCAAAATGAGCCGTACTCGCAGTCTATAGCGATTGATGAGTCGGTGGTGCCCCACGTAAAAACAATGAGTTAGTTGTCGAATGGTACACGGTTCTGGTTGTATTCGTTTTCTGTTACTACCCGTATTTTACATTGAGAGCTCAATCATGCAGCCCAAACACTCGTGACAGTCGAGGCTTTAGCCATCTGCGCATTTATCTCATCATACAATTCAGCAAAGCTTTCATGAATACCTATTCGCCTGTAACGTATTACCTTCAAAGAGGAGCGTAGACACGGACTCCTGATAGTATTTGGATAGAGTTTTACACCTCGCTGAATCAAATTGCAGTTGGAAAACACGCAGTGATGTAATCAATCTATCAGGGACGTCGATATGTGCTGTTTGTTATTACATACTAGGCCATTTTGAGCATACCGTAGGTTTCAAAGTCGATCACTAATGAACATTTCCATATCTTTATGCTGTCGGTCGACTTGAACGCACACTAGTATGGTAACAAGGTTAAGTGAGGCAGGCAAGATGGGGCAACATTGTGGAACGTCACACGTGATACTCAGAATCGATGGTAATTTATCATGTGCGTTTGCTTTGCTTATGGTTTCGTGATCATACTGACAGTTTTCATGTACATCATCTGCATCGTCGCCGTGATATTGAAGTGCAGAGTGTACAGATCTTCACTACGTGCATTTTCTCTATATGCTTGTTCGTGTGTGTGACCTATTCGTGTGTGATTTTGTCACTCTAGGGACGCTATTCACTTACGTTTAGAAACGATGGGAAATGACTCTGAATTGGAGTCAGTGATCCCGGTAGCAATAAGCCATGTCGTCTTTACCTATGTATCCTTCCTCGTTGCGATTGTCAATTTCTCTTGTGATGCTTAAATTCAATACAGTGTAATGGATTCCGCTTAAATATAAATATATAAAATCACTCCTGACGACGGTTGTTTCTGGAGAACTGAAACAATGTCGACCACAAGAGCGACCTGATACGTGTAGGTTTGCCATTAGGGTTCTCGATGTTCCTAAGTAGTCCGAAAAAATTACATTTTCTGCTGATCGCTTTTGGTGATGACCAAATGGTAATTCATTGCTTACATTACAATACAAACGTAACGAGCGGGCCGTCAGAAATACGCTTTGGGTTGTGTTGGACACGAGTAACCACGGACGCACATACTACGCTCACTTTGCGTCGCGATCGAAGTGTTCGGAGCGCGTGCAACAAGTTTTACACGTTGATGCGTGTGTTGTGTAGACACCCACGTGACAATCCGCTTCCTTAGTTAGCAAGCAACTTGTCTGGCTAGGTCAGCAACGTGCCACCAAACGGCCGATTGGACGTAATGCACCAAAGTGGCTGACAGAAAAAATGCGGCAATTGTTATAAATTTAGCACGAGAAAGACTACATGAAGTGGCGGACATGTCACAAGGCGGTCAGTAGATGGCATTTATTCGAATTTTTTGAAAGCTTTCAGCAGTCAGCCATAGTGTTGTATATGAAACTTCACCAGGGATGGTATCTTACTTCGGTTGCTCTTAAGTTGTTTGAAAGACTGATATTTTACTATGAAGGCTAATAGCGTACTCCCTGGCCGGCACCATGCAACTAACGACATACCACAGAGAGATTCATTCTAGGCTCGCTGTTGATCTCTTTGTTCACTCTTGAACTAGCACGTCCGGCGAGTTTTCCCCGGTACTGCTATACGCAGACCGAATTTGAGGCTAACCGGCGCTCCGAATTGTGCAGTTTGACCTTTTTAGCCCTCAATCAGCCGTTTACAGCACGCTGCTCAGCTAGGCAGGCGTGTTGCTGGTTGAGTGAAGGAGCGGATTCGCATGTGGATGTTTACATGTATCAAAGTGTAGAATTTGTCGCCTGCGCCCCAGTCACTTTGATCGCGACGTAAAGTGGGTTACAGTGTGTCCGTTGGCACCTTCGTCTAGAATGACCGTGCTTTTCTGCAGAATATTTGGAAACAGATGACACAATACGTTCACGTCTTACGGTGCTTTTGGCTGTGAAATGTTTGTATATCCGTCGCATAGGTATCAAGTGCTTTTCATAAATTAACTTTCTGTTCTCTGACACATCATTTATCCGCTCGGATTTTCGCAATCAATCACTTTAGTTTCTGTTGCAACAGTCTGTGTGATCTGGGTATACTTTTACATTCTTTCTGAGCGGAATCAGTGGTAAATTCTCTCTTCCAGTTGTGAATTTCCATTTCAACAAGGCATCGTTGCTATGCCGTATTTCCAATTTCCCATGGCTTTTTGTTGCATCCTTTTCTGTGGCACTTGTTTTTCCAGTCTCAGTTAGTGTGGTTGATCAAAATGAGCCTTCGTTTTTTCATCTAATTTAGTGCGGATGATGGTAAGTCAGTAGCAATGCGATACTTCTGAATCCGGTCAGAATGCTTTTATAGGAATAAAAATGGTGCTTGATGCAAGCGATGATGAACAGATAAACCCACACGACCGTGAACGCTGATAAAATATAATCCGTATGTGGAAAGGAAATATGCACAATTCACTGCATGTTTTCTGGATTGACAAGTATCCATCGTAGGGAGGTAGTGACTGGTTTTCATTGGAAAGGTACCCAGGAATCCCAAATGTGTTCAACGTACGGAGGTGTGCACTACAGAGAAGGGTTTGTATGTTTGTGTGTGTGCATGTAGGTTAACGCAGTTTACATGTCTTCTTTTGCAGATTTGTCGCGAGGAGTTCATTGCTCTTCACAGTGAGCCGATTTTGAAGAACTTTGCGAACTATTTGCAAAACAAATTTGCATACACCTCGACGTAAGTAGAAAACTTGTGTTAGCCATTATCAAACAACTAGGGTTCTGTGTTTGTAATTATATCACATCGCCATCGACAAAGTTTTATAAAAAAATAAGTTTAATAAAAATTTATTGTCTGTACAGGCTCTACATTGTGCTCTGTTGGCAGTCGACCTACCAGATCATCTAGTGGGACGCATAGTAGACGGTGGGGTGGGTGGGTGACTGAGTTCATTTGTGAGTTTTCAGTGTAACTTCCTGGTTCATCTGGAGCACTTTTCATGTCCGAGCATCCTGTCATTGTTGCTGATTCATTAGTTGGCAACTCTTTCGACAAACATGGAGCTTTCCGTCTCTGTTTCTCGCCACTGTAATATTTGGTTTGTAAGGGTAGAATGTTTGCATTCTCACTTTTTTTCAAAACTGCGCATGCAGTCGTTCAACGCTGTGTGTGGATGGTTCCTTTTCAGAGAGATCGCTCAAATGGAGTGTGAAATGAAACGTGCTAAGGCGCTAGCATTTAACGAGTTGCTTAAACGCGTTCCAAAATCCGGTACGTCATCTACTTTGTTAACGCGAGGCTATCCACTCGCTGGGTTCCATTTTTTTTCAAGTATTTGTTAAAGCTAGCACGTTCCATTTCGGTTTTTATCAGTTGTACACATGAACCTCTTGTTTTCATGTGTTCTTCTTTCCTCTTGAATAAATCTGACCCACCGCATACGGTTCAGCCTATACCTTGTCACTTGCTTTCAATTTTTCCATTTAAGCACTTGCTATTCTACACAATTTATCAAAACACTTGTTTCATGCATGTTACACATGTTTACTACCGGCAAGATTAGGCAAAGTGAACTTGTGCTTTCTGACACTTGTATCTAGACGAATCAGTGTTTCAATTATTCATACCATGACCAAACATTTGGTTATCGTGTTCATCAGTTTATTCACCTTTGATGTTTTTACTGTCTATTCCAGGCACTTTTGATTTGAACGAAGTCCGCAACTCCACCTATTTTTTTAGCTGAAAACTCTTCCCTTCATTTGAGTGACATACCCAGATGCGCCAAACACTCTTTCTCTCGGCTGTAGGTAGTAGTTTGCATTTTTCAGTCAATCCGTTTTATGTTTCATATGCTTAACCTCTTATTCGAGGTTGTACATCAACAAGACGACATTGAAGATCCATATTCGGTACAGCTTCTGTGACCTTTATTGTCTTTCTCGTCGATTAGGATTTTGTTTTATGAGAACGATTCGATTTTTTATCAAATGAACGATTTTTTTCTGCGAGTTGTGTTACTTTGACTTATTTTCTGTAATTATAATAGGATTCAAGGGTGTTGTGGTTAAATCTTAGCTTATCAAGGTTAGAGTTTTGTTCTTGTGAAAGCATGAATTGCCGGGACATATTTTAACTTTCCACCAACCTGTGGATCTCAGACTTCAGGTGACAGGGAACAGGTGTCCTGATCGCAGACTATTGTATACACGGAACAATGTGCTAGACTTATGCGTCAACTCTACCGCTGAACCGAATTGGTTCAGCAGCGCCCGTACCAGTAATGCACGATTTCATGCGACATATCTGTCTAAGATGACGGTCTGACCAGCCCACACACGTATGATTAAAACCTTTTATGTTCAAACATTGGCTCATCTTAATCGGTGGTAATACTTCTGATCGACACAATGGAATTATGAAACAAATCAGCGCTAGGTTACATGTCACAGATAGTGGACGGACATAGTTTAATGCGCTAGTCTGCCTAAACTTAAACAACTAGCACCATACTGCAAACAAGCAACCGATTTCTATGATAGCTTCCTAGATATGGATGAACCATTACGTTTAGTAGTAGGTCAGCCATCGTTAATCGCACCCGTTTCCATGGCTAGGAACCCCGCAACTCATTCCATGGCTAGGCGTGTTACAGGGTGTATGGCGGATAACCGGGTTCTGTTGGTTGGGTCGACCTACCTACGAAAGACTGTTAATGGGGCGGGTAAGTGAGACCAGTATAGAACTTGTTTCCAACGTTCTGATTTACAAGGTGTACACCTTATTGTCCAGTCTACTGAAGTAGCAGCATGTTCAATAGTACTGGATTTTCACCTTATCAGTGAATAATGCATTAACCTGACTTGACTTCGACGCGGGTTGTTTGAGCTTAGTCGTACTAATAATCTGATCCCCTCCAAATTCTATCTACTAACTGTGAACTTTACTAGCTATATGGCATCTCCGTCACGGTGAGACTGGACCTTGACGTGGTGTGACGGCTTGCGCATCTCTATGACCTTTTGGGCTAAACTGGACAGAGTTACTCATACCAGGCAGGCCAACAGGTAGAGGTCTGACAAACTACAGTCTCCTGGTCCTCCAGGTTGGG
>QNGE01001418.1:21117-62142 GCA_008508345.1 Paragonimus westermani | reverse complement strand
GCGCGTATCTCTAAGGCTAGGGCGGTATTCGCTAACTTGAGGCATCTCTGGCGACAGAGGTGTATTTCTCTGAAGCTTAAAGGTCGTGTATATAAGACAACGGTGAGGGCCGTATTACTTTACGGCTGCGAGACCTGGCCGCTCAGGGTAGAAGACGTGAACCGTCTTCAAGTATTTGACCACCGATGTCTGCGTTCAATCGCTCTTATCGGGTGGCATCAGCGCGTAAGTAACGAGGAGGTTAGGAAGCGGGTGTTTGGTAGTGAATAATGCATTAACCTGACTTGACTTCGACGCGGGTTGTTTGAGCTTAGTCGTACTAATAATCTGATCCCCTCCAAATTCTACCTAGTAACTGTAAACTTTACTAGCTATATGGCATCTATATCAACCACTCGTTTTTTTACATGAATCTTACAATCTACCAGATGAACAGGTTTACACGTAAACATGATCAGTGAGTGATGAGGATGTTTAGCTCGAGCTGTTCGATCATGATTGTGGACTACAATTGCGGTGCGGGGACTCAAATTGGGTGACCGACAAAAGTTTCGACCCAACGGATGTAGAGAAGTCAGTGTAACGGGTGAGAGCATGCTTGCCATCTTGTGTCACGGTTGAATTGATATCGCCAACTCGATTTTCATTATCACTCCTAACATTGAAGCTTGCTTTCCATTTTTCATCCGCTATCTCGATTGTTATCGAAGTCGCCACTAGTTTCAAACCCAGACGTACAAACATCACTAGTTATCATGGCCACTCAAATGCAGTTATGTAGATATTACATGACACACCCAAGTCACCTTAAGCTGTCATTCTTGCAACCCCTCTCTAGAAGCATATTCTTGTTACTCTATTGCTGACGACAAGCTCTTCTAGGGCCGTCATTTCCTTTCGCCAGGCAGTGGTCTGATCGGGAAGTTAGGTTTTGTGATCATAACATGTGCTTGATCGCGCGCTGGTAAAAAATTAGTACTGATATTCTCAACAGGTTTGTATTCCAAATACGAACCTCTGTTCGTGAGGTCAGACTATTTATCTCACCCATATGTAAATCGCATCGAATCTTCTGATGGTTATCCACTCTTCACTGACCTATTATTGGTGATCGGGTACGGTGAATCGGACACTTCTGCCTTCGGGTAAACGTCGTTTGCCCCCAGTTCATGCTTTTCTGAGCAATGAACCACATTCATGTGACACATTGGCGATCGATGATACACTGGAGTGCCTATGCAATATGGGGAACCGTGGCCACTTGGGGAATCCAATTGGTTGAATGGACAGAAAGGTTGGACTTGAAAGTTAGATCGACAACTATCACATGGTTGTGCAGTCATCGTCTGTCATACCTGATGACAATAACTTCGGTTAATCCGATTCTCTTCGTTTTCCCAGACCGGTTGTTCATAATTCGGTTTTGTGGGCTTGAATTCAGCCTCATTTCTGGTACTTCCAGAAGTTGACGTGGAGCTAGCGGTACTGCTATTACTACTGCGATTGGAAATGGTTATTGTACGGGAATCCGTATCGGAGGACATCTCTGACATACTGTTTTCCGCACCAGATAGGGTAAGTTGTGAGACGTGTCCTGACGGTCTCAGATAACCGACTACAGGCTAGGCCAAGTCTGTTGTATCTGAAAAACACTGACGACATGTATATTCGGCAATTGGCAACAGCTACACACCGGCGATGATGAAAGTATCCAAGACGGATAATTCCATGTTATTGGAAAATTAAATGGAATTGTTTGGGGGAACATGACTGGCCAGTAGGTTGGAGGAGGGCATTATCCATGGCTGGGCAAAAGGCAAACACTTCATCGAGTGGATATTCGGGTAAAAGTTGCATTGTTGATTGCCATTGGTTTGAAAAAATTCATCTCCTGTAGATCTCAGTGGAACCTCAGTTGTAATTTGTGTTTCATTGCTGCTGAAAACGAGTTCATTGGTACTTTCGTAATGCTCTATCTTATCACGTTTTATTTCACTCTTGCTTTTGTTAATCATCGTGGGATGGTACTCCTTGAGTTGGGTAATTGGTAAGTGTCCCTTGGTTGTAGCTTTAATCACGATTTTGCGTCCGACCAGGTCGGTCTTGTCGTTCAAGTGCTGTCTCTTCACTCATGGCTGAAATTATCTCCAGTTTCTCTGCAGTCTTTGCCTCTAATGTTTTTCTCCTGCTTTCCTTATAGTTCACCGTGGTGGACGCGATTTTACCTGAACTTGCACTTTTGTCCGACACTTTGGTACAGTTTCCGTCTCGTTGTGTGCCATTTTTGGCTGACCATTCGAGAACAGGTTGGCTGTCTCTATAGCACAGGTGTCTTTTTCTTCTAAGTTTGATAGCACCTTGCATTTGTCATTTGAGGTCTTCTGTTTCAAAGATAAAAGCTCTTCGTATAATTGTTTATCTGCTTTCAACCTCTTGATTTTACGTCCTTTTGATAACTTTTGCGCGGTAAAGCTCAGTTTTACCGACTGTTCCGGTTCTGGTAGGGCGTACTCCGCAGGTTTGGAACAGTCGCTGGTCAACCCGGGTAGCGATTTCCGACTTCCGAATGATCGGGCAGTCACAAAGCTGAGTTTCGCAGGTGGTGCTGTGTTAAGCTCACTGAACGGTATTTGTGTCAACTCCGTGGGAAGCTTTAAGTTGTGACGTGTGGTTGGCTCTACGGACGGCTCTGCGTTGTGCGTGTCTTCGGTTTCAGCACTGTTGTTGATTTGATCACTCAGGGTAGTCCATTGAAAAGTTTGACTTTCGCTCGACAACAGGCATGTCTGGAGACGTGAGATTGAAGGAAAAGATGTTTCTGTTCCGTCTGCTGACATCACGTTTTTCGCGCCGATATTGTAAAACTCCATGCCTTCCGGAATGCGATTGACAATGTGAAACAGTGGAATACTGACTTTTTCCTACTGGTCTTTCGCAAGCCTGTGGTTGAGTATCAGGTTCTTTAAGGTTGGTTTCCGGCATGCAAGACCATACTCGTTTGGGGCATACGAATGCGATGGAGCTTTGTTGACAGTTCGCTGGTACACGTGGCTGCATCAGATGCTTGGCACCACCTCTGTCGTGAAGTATGGTCGATTTGGTTGGTTCACAAACGTCCCCGAAGCATGTGACCGAATCAGTTAAATTCCAGTGCTCTGTTTGTGTGGACGGTCTGGGTGGAATTTTGTCCACCTGAGCTATTCGAAGTGGTTCCCAGAGGGTGTGTGCTCGTTCTTTTACAGCGTCTTATTCTAGGTAGATTGCCAGTTTCCACCTTCACTTTTTGGGGGACACGTTGTGGTCAAGTGAACTGTGTGTATTTTTCCGATCGTTTCCTTATCTTGCGAATGTTTTGTGAGTGACTTTTCACTGCGTTTACAAGCGGTGATCAACCAACTAGTTTCCTTCTGTCCAGCAGCGGTAGTTTTGTACAACGTCTACACATGCTTTTGATTTGTCTTCGTCGCATAACTTTCTTGTCCATATCTAACAGACTCCTGGTTGGTACCCTTGAGGTTCTGTGGAGAGGATCGCTTTTCCGGTTTCACGTAAGCTATTCTGTAGTATCGTAGCAATTCAGACGTATGTGCCACGCTTTTTGATGGTGGCCCCTCTATCACATTAAGTAAAGTCGGCGGAGATGAGCACTAAATTGTGGGACTAGAACTAACAAGGTCTGTTGTATTGATGTCGAACCCGCATTCATCCACCTCATCGTGGTTTGAGACAGTCTTTTCACTTATCTCTTTGGTAGGTAAGGCCGATTTTCCTGTGGAGGTTATGCTGTTGTTTCGTATCCTTGTAAGAATTACTTGTGATGGATTTTTTGCCGTAATCTCAGAATCGTCTGAGTGTTTTTCATCTATACACTCCTTAATCAGTTTGCATTCTTCAGATGATGTTATTGGTTGAAGCTGTTCCGGTTGGTTGACAATTTTTTTCAACTCTACCCGTTGAGTACTCACGGATGCCGGTCGTTGTACGAAACTCAAGTGCTTTTGGGTAGAATAAGACGCGTTGGATTTCTGATGCAAGCTACTTCGAACCAGTCTATCATGGATTGAATACTCCGATCTTGTCAATTTGGGGTTCATCCTACTTGGCTGTTCTGTGGACGTTTTTGACATTGTAGAATGACACTTTTGAATGAGAGATGATGAGGATGGACGCCGGCGGATCGTGTGTTTCGAGGCAGTTATGTTAGTCCACATCGCTGGTAAGGTTTCGATTGCCCTGGTCAAACCTTGAACTAATCCATTTTGTTCGTTCAACACGGCGACATTTGCTTGCACCTGGCTTGCTAACGTGTCCAGTGAGTCGTGAATCAGAGCGAACTTGCTTTCAATAGCCTCTACACTACGACACTGTTGTTTGTTTAGTCCAGCTACTTGTCTGCGAATGTTTCTCAGTTGTCCAGAATTGATGTATACATCACTTGGCATGGGTCTTCGAGTACGTTTGGAACATCTAAGGCGAGTCTTAGATTCTGGTGGGTCATATTCCTGAATGGTTTGCACATGCCATCTTGTCCGCGTAGGTAAGATTGTGTCGCCCCGGATGCAGCGAATAAAGGTTTGTAGCGATAGTTTCTTCTTTCCGCTGGCTATTGAACCTACCTTGTTCGTGAATGAAATATGCCGCCTGCCTTGTGCGCTGGATATGATCTTTTTGTATGTGCCGATCCTTTGATTTGAAAATGGGAGTCCACATTGTAATTCTATGTCACATGTATCACTCTTCTGATCAGGATTTATTACAGTTTCCGTATGTTGTACTGAATTTTCCACATTTGTCTGTGTAGCTTTCTCTTGCATCGTGCGAGAAGACCAGCCGTGAGGCTCATTGCAGGAAATACGTTCGGCTGATTGTGATTCCAAAATCAGTATACACGGACTAGATTTATCTCCGGCTGGCGCGTTCATTTTCATAATTGCAATGTGAGCTTCAGGTAACTTGTTTGCCGACTTTTCAGTTGATTCGGCAGGTAAGAATTTGTTCAAACGATCTGGTTTACGGGTGTCGTAACTCGGTATCAGTATACGTGTGTCTCGGTATTTTGTTGCCGGAAACGCGATTGGTTCAGGAGCGAGTAACAGTAATCAGAATGCCATTCAACACATTCGCCCCAAGCACAGGATCAAGCGAAGCGCTTCATGGACGAATTCAAACTTGCTCTTCGAAAAAAAGTGAATATCATCGAGGCATCACTGGTGCGATGTCCATCGACATCAGGAAAAAATCCCATACAGAGGAGGACATTAGTGAGAGGCATGTTTGATAGAAGACTGGAGACACCGCTGAATGTCACACGGTAAAAACGAAGAGAGCTGATGCTAGACACAGTGGAGCGGCCGTATAGAAAGAAACACAGAGCCCGACTTAGAGTAGTTGACAGAAACAACTGGTTCACGCTCGCAAACGCAACGAGAATCGACTAGTATGGGTATCCGTTGTCCAGAGACATAGTGTTCAAGTGCTCTTACAAGCTGCACGCGAGCCCGTTGATCTGGAGACGTCTTACCAATCAGACCTCAGTTCAGGACTGGCGGTGGAGATCCCATAGCTCAAACGACTGTGTAAGACTTAAACCTGCTGTTCAAAACATTTGATGCTCAGCGGACCGCTTACCATCCGGACGTAGCTGTCCAGCCAGCCAAAGCACCCAGGAATTTGTTATGACGCCGAGAGACAAGCAGCCGACCGGTTTTGGCAAGGACAATCCACGACTGAATAGTACCACTGAAACCAATTTTTCTAATAAAGGTGTTAGAGAAAGTCTATTTCCCCCCAAAGCTTAACTCTGGCACACGTTTCTCCTCTGTCTAATTGACCCATTCCATTTTCAACGCATCAATTAAGTCCGTTCAAAGACTATATATACACAGACGCTGATCTTCTATGCTGCCTTCGGTTTGAATGCAAATACATTCTCGGCTGAAGTCCTCTGTGTCCCTCTCAGGTTTTGGGTATTGTGAAGCTCTGTGCTACGTGTTCGTGATTCGCATATTCATGTGCTCGTTATCGTTGACGATCGGATCATAACAAGAAGACATTAAGGAGAAGAGTCATCTGGCACTTAATCAAACTTCCATATTTCTAAAACGTAACTCATCTAGACGTATTCCCGAAATGACGCACCTTACTGAATTAGCTCCCTGTGGTGCTGTGTGCGTATCTGTTCCCGACACTGAACGGGAGTTATTCGTTCTGTGCTTCTGACAGCATTTTGTACTTTATAAATTTTATTGTTCGCTGTTTTCGCTTTCATCTAACTCACTTGTACACTCCATGTTTAAACCAAGTTAATCGATTGACTTAATAATTCAAAATTTACCTCCAGGGTTGTGAGCAGTGCGTTTTCTCTGCGTCCATGTCGCTCGATTACAGGTGTCGGGAGGGTTAATTACCGACGGAACCAACCATCTATTTCAGCAGAAATCTCTTGGGAGCAAAAATACAAATCGTATTCCTTGAATACCTTGTTCAGTGTGGTGGAATTTCTAAACCGACGCACCTTCACGAACTGTTGGGAGTCATTTCCTTTCGTTTTTATCACATTTTGGCTCCGCGTTCATACTCGGGTATTTTGATAGTGTTTAGATCCACTACGGTGCGTATCTATCCCTGACACTGAACAGGAGTTATTTGTTCTGTGCTTCTGACACATTCCTCAAATTCGGCATTTTACTGGTTGTTGCTAATGAAATGAATTTTATTCATGATCTACCCAAATTTGCTTCACATATGGACATGTTTAATGTTAACCAAACTATAGAAGAGAGAGTAGCTGTGAACCAACTAAGCACTGGTTTGCCTCACCAATAAACCACGCTACCAAGTCTTGATATGTAAAGTAGTTTCCCCTTAACCACTTCATCGGAGCAAAAAAGACGTGCTGAGATATATCATTAGGTTTACTCTGTAGGAAACGCAAAGCACGCATGCACTCACACCAAGTATTGCGGTAATAACCTTACGGGTTGTTTCAATCACTTTGGCGCGTTCAAAGCCGGGTGGTAAGCTCTGACCAAGGTAGCTTCGCCAAAATCCAGTGTTATGAGCCAAGAATACGAAAGGATTGGTTATTCGGAAGACCAACCCATGATACACGCTTCAACACCCCAGCAAACAAAAACACTCATCTGCACATAACTTTGACCCAAGAATGTTACGATTGCTACGACCGCCAGTACTCGGTTCTTGTATGGAAAGGAAACCATTTCATGTCAAAGTGCACTCCACAGCTTCTTTCTATTTCTTCCTTCGTTAATTCAATGCCAAAATAGATATTCGTGCCTCACTGCTTAGTAATGTGTGTAGCACATGCGATCGTTCGTCCCCATTACGCCAGTAACGTCAATACAACTGTCACCGAAAGACAACACGAAATGCAGAACATTAAAACAAACAGCGTTCGTGATTATGTGAAACTGATTCTTTAGTGTTTGGAATCAAGCGCAACTGGGCTGCTGTATTAGTACGGGACGGAGCAGAATTCAGTGTATGCTCACCAGAAATATTGTTATACAGTCAGAATCCGAAAGTACGTTGATCCGTACTCACCAGGCAGCGTAGTGTGTGCAAGCGATCAGAACAACTTATCAGATTAACACGGTGTTGATGCGGATGAATGTGTGTTCACTCCCTGTCAACCTCTATTTGAAAAAGATACAACCGTAAAAAATCCGAACCACCATTGGATTCAAACCAGCAACAGAAACAGCATACCTAAACGTAACAAGCGCTCTGCGAGCTGAAACATGAAACCTCGCCGGGAGGTCCGAAATATCATATAGGGATTCAATGTTTCAGATGGAATCTGTGTATATAACATGTATGTTTTACGTTTACGACTAATGATCGTAAGAGGAAGGAATGATATATATATCGCAATATATCATCTTCGGTCTGATGAAATCTTGTTCTTTTGTCGTCCTAGCTAGAAGGGAACTGAAATGTATACGATACGATGTTACACGGCGACAACTGTTTTTGCGTGAGACCCACAAAACTGTATAGCAAACTTCTAAGAGATGACAAAACATGCTTTATGGTGCACCGAAATAATAGCAAATACAATCCGATAGCATGTGATCTATCAATCAGAAATAGCACGATCTACATTCGAGGGCGTTTATGATGACAATCTAACAACAAAATGTGAGGGGATCGATCGTCCTTGTAAGAAAAAGAGGGCATCTACCACTCGTCTTGAAGATGCACGAAACCGAAAAATAACACCAGAGCAGAGCCACTAACCATGGTGAACAGACAGCGGAGGAAGCTACTGAGCTGCCAACGGGGCGGTGGATCCCAAGTGTGATCAGGAACGGTTGTGCGTGAATAGAATTTGGAACGGACAGTTGCAGGAGGTCGTGAAGAAAAAAGATCAGCCGGGTTGTATCGGTTGCTACGCACGGTATGCGAAGGGTGAGAACGGAAAATTTCATTGGCTCGTATGAACTCGCGGTCGAGATCCGTTTCATAGGCCACTACTGGAGAGGTGTTCTGGACAAAAACACCGATTTAAATAATCAACATTAAGTTGATTGCGTACAGTGAGGAAACGTCTTTTTTATCACTGTAGCACCAAATATTGAAGAGCAGGCGAAGTAGGTTTGCGATTGTCACAAATAGTGTCTGCTATCATGGAATAGAAAGAACGATCGTAACGTCCCCTCCTATTTTCGGGTCAGTAAAACTTTCGACACAGATGTCGGATTTCTAGGAAATAGTTTAAATGAACTGTTTTCATTGCGTTTTTGGCATAACCGGACCACTATCGCCACCATTTACAGATAGTCTGCAACGCTTATATACACTTGAACGACAGAAGAGCAAACAAAAGAGAAGTCTAGTCCCACGGGAACATGAACAAAAGTAAGGTCAATTTAAATAGAACGTCAAAATGATCTATGGACTGAGCGAGGTGATCAAACATGGAAGGAAGGTATTTTAATAGATAAGTCGAACTAGCATTGACATTAGAGATGTGCCACCACTTAATAATCATCCTGATGGGCAAGCTTATCTGAGACTTGGATGTGCATTACGAATGTATACACTAAATCTTCATCTCACGTTATTTGTCCGTCCGTTGGTCCAGATTCGCCGGGACTGCACGACCTGTTTCTCGGCTGTTGCCACTCATCAGGTATGCGTATCCGACAAACCACACATTCTACTATGGAGCTGGTAAATACATACTACTGATGTTACCATCCCTTATAAAATCATACTAGCTGGAACTATGAGGCAAACTGATTTTCTGCACCGTTCCACATCGTACTCTTAACGTCAGCATTGATCTATGGCTTCAAAAAGGTTTGTGAGGCAAGAATGTGTGATATAAATGCAAGTCCTCAATCGGTCGTCGATTATGCTTTCTGAAATTTTTGAGATAAAACAATAAAGAATTTGGGCTGTGGGTGACGGGCTTGTTGTGACCGCTCCCATTAACGCGGTGGTTGTAATTGTGATCAGCAGTGTTACTTCTAGTGGCGACTGGCATGTTCTCTTGGTTGTTGACAAAGACGTTGGCACATTGAATTCCGAGACTATTAGCCAGCTCTATATCAGAAATGGTGATGCCAGCTGTAGGATCAGAGGACGGATTTTGGTGAGTGTGGCAACTGTGCTGTACGGTAGGTTCCGGTTGATGCTATAATTACTCGTCAATTTCAATTAAGCTTGGCGATAATCCCTTCGCAGTCCCACCGTTACCCGATTGATGATACAACGGATTTATGAATACAGTCATCTATAATCAATATGTACTCCAGGATTACTTTGAAATTAACATCTTTTGTGCATCAACCAACTGGATTTTGCGATCGATGCGCCTTCACCTTTTCTATGGAAGTACTTACTGAAAACCTGAGTTGCTGCAACTCCGATGAACTGCTAATGGTCGTTTACTGACAGGTCTATTCTAGTCAAGTTGGGTCTACAGTAGCTCCTTACAAAACCACATACAGAGGGAATTAAGTTTATCTCTCCCATTGTATCAAAAGCAATGACCCTGAGGTCGCTGTGACCGAGTGAGGCGTCGGTGCGAAGGTGATTAATATTTTAATGACCGCAAAAGACGCTTGGCCTGTGAAGTTGTGTATTGCATGAAATCCCCTACAAGTTATGTGAGAATATAAGACAGCGAACGTGTACGCTCATTCACATGGCTGACGTGTCTACACACACACTGGGTAGCAGTACGTTGTCGTTCGCCTTGGTGGCACGTCCCCCATAGTGTGTACACACTATTCCAAAAGTCGGTTCTGATCCATCGTCTTCCTGACGTTGAGACTTGTCCTTTAGCTCCCGAATGTACGCACTATACTAGTGACAACAAAGGTGGTTGCTATACAACATTATATGATTCACTTGCCAAGGTATGGTTTAGCTTGGACAGTTTCTGATAAATCCACTAGCACGTAAAACCCCCAGTATGCTCTGCCGAGTTAATACGTGTTATAAAAAAAACATACCGGAGAATTATGTTGAGTGTGAATTTCGTTAGAATCGAAGTCAAGTACAGAATAACTAGAACATCCCAAAGGTGAGATTTGTGGGAATTCTGTGAAAGGTGACATGCGTATAGTATAGCTGTTCAATAGTGAGCCGGAGGATGGCAGATTACACCAAACTGAAAGTGCCAGTGAAGTGTTGGATATGTCATACGGTTTTGGTTGGATTGAGAATGGTTGAATCATCTACAGCAGACGTCCTCAGGCCACATCATCATCTTTTTCACAATGACCATCCTGACGAAACAGAGTAGTGTCTAGTAAAGCCAACTGTTCATTTTCAACTTCTTTCTCATTCCAGATTTTTGTGGCATCAATGCTAACTGGTCTTGCCGAGTTACCAGCTTCAACAGGCTCTACCACTTCTTGTATCAAGGAAATCTACGTTAGCGAAAAAACAAGTGGAATGAATGAGAGCAGGGACGCCCACGTTCAAGTTTATATGCCTTTCCTTAGAGTCACCAAAACATTTATCACTACAGTTTTACTTCTTAAAACATGGAGTCCCCTTTATTTATAACAGTTCGTGAGCAAACCGAATTGATGTCGCTATCTCCTCTAGTGGCTGATAATACGTCAATTTTGTCATTCTACTACACTTCAAACCACAGTTCACTGATGAACTGCGGACAAAACTTGATCTTCTATCGCAATAGATTGAAGGTATGCGGTGCCTGGACCTTATTCAGTTTGCATAATGCTTGACAAATCATGAGGAATAGTAGAAAGGAGATCACGAGGCAAATGTGAATACCTTCACAAACAAATTCGTCAGTCCATCCGAAGCAGTCTAGGGAGCACAGGCTGCGTGCAATTGTCAGTAACAGTATAAACCTTTAAAAAACGGCATAAAAACAGCACCAACCACAGGATGCTCAAATGGGTAGGTTTGTTGTAGGAACGGCCATGGCGAAGTTTCCCGGTGGTATCTTGTGTGGCATCGAGGTGTGGTCTGGGCGGTCCCCCTCCTCGAGGGGGAATGGCTCCAACAAAAACTATTTTTGACGCATGCCTTCAATTGTGTTCCCAGTGGAGACTGCTAAACATAGCCTGAGAGACAGACTCTTTCGTACGGCAAGTAATCAGTAATATCAACCAAAGCATAACACACACAAGCATTATGCGCCCTTCCTTTCAGCGATAACCAAGTCTTTTCGACGCCGCAGATGACACAATGAAAAAGGCAACTGACTGATATTCCACCAGCAATATTAGCGGATGGCGAGATAGTTCTACCCAAATATATGGAAGTGTCCGCAATCTCAGGTGGGTTGCCTGCAATGAAGAACGTAGGAGTGGGATTGCCTCAGTCTTGAAACAGAATTTAGAAGGTGTGAACCGTATTTCATACAATCCAGCCTGGTGACTTATATTACCCAGCATGGTTTGCGCGTCTTTGAAAGAGGGGCTAAATAGGACAATTTTATCCGCATATTTCAGGTAGGTTAACCTAGCCCCAGGAAGAAGCTTAACATCAAGCTCACTGGACTCCCTAAGCACAAATTCCGGGTATTCAACCATGACAAAAGTGAACTGGAAAGGGGAGATCAGAAACTCCTGATGAACACTGCTAAAAGTGGTGAACGCCTGAGACAGTTATCCATAAGCTCTCATCCCGCTTGTAGAGTGGGCATACAGTGATCTCAACAGGTTCACATATTTCCCCACTACTCCTTTGTGAGGCAGACAGTTGCAGAAGATGCTCCAAGCTGAGGATAGGTCCCAAAAGTTTTCAATGTTTCGAGGAATATATTAAACGGTTTTCCATTTTAACTGTTCACCCTTTTATTGCAAAACCCGTACTCATCGTCATTTCTTCAATAATTCGCTAAGCAGTAGACTCTACTTTGACTGAATCGATTTCCATAGTCCCCAGTAACATCACCGAACATCTGTACATACAGAGACCATTCGCTTACATCTGGTAGTCTAATGTTTGAGTGGTAGCACAGTCTCTCTGGGAGATCGTACTGTTCTTTATCGACTTGATTGAGTCAAGTTTATTGCAGTTCAATTTGCTGTCTGTTTCGCAATAGCTAATTTGGGAGTTCTACTACCTTTACGGTTGGCCACGTGGGCCACAGTTATCCGAATTTTCGTTTGGGTACAAACCTAAAAGTACGGCATAAAGAAAAGGAGATGGAGTGAGTGCTTATATCTCATTAAACGGAACACGTACGACTGTTAGCGGCAGTAATAGAATACACATTCAAAATGCAGATTTGATCAACGTAAAAGTAGAAATTGCCTTTCCTGAACAAGAGACAGCATATACATGGAGCAACGATACATGTAAACAAACTTACCGCCGTACTATTGGTCCGAATTCTACGTTGAATTGTTTGCTGTTGATCGTATATTCGTCGAGAGTTCGGATCACTGAGAAGTGAGTAGGCTGCCGACAATCGATGAAAAGCTTCAGCATTGGTAGGCTTATCTGTTTGAACAATGTGCAACCGGTCTGGATGTACCAGTTTCGATTGTGCATAGTAGGCAGATCGAATTTCCTCAACGGTTGCATTCACATCTACACCAAGCACCTGATAAGGGTCATCTTTGTCCCAGAGGTCCAGTAATAGGTGATGCTGCCAACGATGAACGAGAGTCTGACTATAGTTAAACGCTGGCCACCATCGAGTGAATCCAAATGCTGGACAAAATGAAAACACGCATCGAATCTCTTACTGTAAAGTTCGTTATGCATCCAAATGTGAAGAACTGTATTCGAGTGACTGTGTGCAATAGGAAGTACTTCAGTAATTTCACCACATTTCTCAATGGAATTGAAAGGACGAGTACAACTAACCTGTGCGAATTCGGCAGCCATGTAAATTGGACGCTGTTAACATGATGAAGAAACCAATCGCATAAACTTGATAACTGAAGGTTATCTCGATAGTTAGAAGTTAGAGAGGAAATGAAAATGCAAACAACGATTAAGCAAAAAATAGACTGTTTGGGACAATCAGATTAGAGCAGCACTTCCCACATCACATACAAAGGGAAAAATACTTGACCAAATTAAATACGTGAGGTTGAACTTACCGAGCGAGTTAGTGTGTCGAAAAACCTGCATGCACGCCACACAATCGGTGCCCGGCTAAGTGAGGATGCGACTCTAGTCAGAAAAGCTGCAAGAAATAAAACCAGAGAGAAATCTGCGAAATGAGCAAGTCATCAAAACAGCAACAGACACAATCAAGAGGAACGGAAGTGAACATAATCACTACGTACCAGTGTAAGCTAGAGGCCAGAAAGACCGTAGTTTCAGGCTTCAACTGAATATCAGTAAGGTGTCTTCAGACATCACCAACCGGTTCAAAGTCGGTACCGATATCAAAACATACGAAGTTGAAACAGTAAACGAAATATCGAACATAAGCGAACGTTTTTCAAAGTTTATCAGCGAATCAAGACAATTTAAAAAAGAAAATAGAAATGTACCGCTTGGTTGAAAGCGAAGTCACATTAATTAACGACTGTGTCTTTGACACAAGATAACCTCGCGTCCATAACCGAGGTCAGTTGTTTGTGTACGGGTGAGTGGGGGGACTGTGGACTGTTCGAGGTCCGGGGAGTTGTAAAGGCAGGACGAACTGCTTTTGCGAGCAGAACAATGGATTATATGAATTGACAGCTGCGAATTCGGTTCTCGCCAATATCTGCTGCCTAAAAATTTATCGACTAACCAAAATGCCTAATTCTCGTCTATCTAACGAGTTTTTTTAAACGTGTCCTTGTGATTCCGGTTCTGTTAAGAACAACATGGGGCTCTTTAACCGACAGACTAATGTACAACAGCGGTAAGTAAAAGAATACGAAGCAGTTGATTGCATCTGGATAGAAAACATAGTTCTACAGGTAATTCTATGCACTGGTGGTAGTAATGAACCAGAGTGTAGATGACGCGACTGAAAACGTTCAAAGCGCTCACCAAAACATGTGTTTGTTAACTGATTTGAATGCGAGCAAGGTAACCACAATATTCTGTGCGATAAGAAAAGCTTGGCTGGTGTGAACACCGTTGTGATGAATACAAATGTACACGTGACTATTTTCACATAGTATGCTGGCGAACAAATAGAACTCATTGTCCCATTTGTGCATTTACAACGGTCATAGACTTGAAAAGAAGTTGCGTTAAAGGGAGAAAAAATTTCCGTTTTTGTTAGGGAATGCCTTTGCTGTCATCGATTATGGGCCGGCGATATGGGGAAAAATAGGTCTTGTATTTTTCTTTCTAACCAAAAGCAAGACAACTTAACGTTGTCACTTTCACACATTTTCGTCCGGTAAACGAAGTGCAAACTACAAAACAGACTGTTCATCACATGTTTAGCGGAATCTATGTTCCAACAAGCCTGTTGCAGTGAATAAAACAAATAACACCTGCGCACCCACGTCAAGGCCCATGTTGCGTTACTTGTGGTTCCGTTCACGCACATTATATCCAAGATAAACTCGAGGGAATGGAACCAGGAGACATGTGGGTGGAGATTAATACTGATTACCCAAATAGTAGACTAGCACACAAGTGAAAAACTGATTTCGTGAAAATGAAAAGCAGGGAAAATTCTAAACTGGAAAGTCGGAAAGATATCGAGAGCATAAAGCAAACAGAACTTCAACACGAGAGTAGATAATGACATTCCATGCAGTAATAGAGCTGGGGAAAGAGACCTTATCGTCAAGATGTAATGGGCAAAAGCTGAAGAACAGAGACAGCAATAAGTTGATGTGACCCAAGTTTCTGAAGAACAGAGCAAGTGGTTTACCAAACGATGACTGTCGTTGATTAATGTAAATGGAACATATACAAGTAAACTGAATTGGTCATGTCTAACGCACTCACCGTCCCCTTGATTGACGTTACCCTATGGGTGCGTTGACTTTCCAGTCCGGGAAGACCAGTGCGCTCGTCACAACCCCCAAAAGCCACATTATTACGACCTGCGATGCCCACGATTTTTTCGTGCATCATGCGTTCAGATTCAAGACTGCACAACTGTCGCCTACTAGATTCTTGAACTCCCGTGTACACAACACTAATCCAACAAACTCGGGTAAACACTGCGACCTTGTGGTACCTAAGACAGATAGGTATATTCAAATGAAGCGAAGCTTTCGTAACCTAACTTCAATGGCCTTGGATCTGGCCTGGATGACAGTGTACTTCCATGAATGTGTTCGATAACATACGCAGGCAGCTGATTAAAGTCGCCCAAGTTGGTTAGGAATTAAGTCTTTTGCTTATTCATATACAACATCATCCTGAAAATGACCATCAGATTGTAAGCGCAGTTCTCGATTCATCGGATCTATCGGCTATCCAATCGAAAACCTGTCTGATGATCAGTTTCCGGTCACAAATAAGAAGCCATGCACAGAAAAAATTGATGCCGGTCACTGAAATGCAACCGGTCCATCCTAGGTACTTATCCATTGCTATCCACGTTTAAGAGATTTTAGGAATGGTCAGTGAAAGAAACCGTTCTGCTTGTCTAACACTGTGCAAAAACTGATCGCATTCAAACCGATGGTCAGAACTGTATAAAATAGATCATTCATTATACACAAGGCACACCGAACGAAAAGGAGTACCTCGCCTCAACTGAAAATACCCTAAATGACGGGATAATTCATGGCCAGGCCAAATCACACAACCACAGCGAACCAAAAGAGCCGGAAACGGGGTAGAAAGAAATACGGCATCATAACGTATCACTTTCTTCGACTCTACGACAATTTAACCGCAGATGAGAGTCGTCTTTGGGGACTTAGTCAGGAGGCCGTATCAAAAAACTTAGACGAGCAGTGTCGCTGCTCATGTAGCGCTCTTAGTACATTAGCACAGTACAACAAAAACCGGTAGTTCAGAAAGAACGTCACACTTGGAGATCCTCAAAGCGCACCCCATTGGTTGGGTGCCGTGATCAATTAAGTTGTACCGTTGTGTAAATAGAGCACACCACACAGCCCCAATTAATATAGATTTCCCTGACTAGTGACTGCATGATCACCCAAATCTCTTGAGACCTAACAATGTGGGAAAGAGTGTCAAGCCTGATGTCAGGTAGTGCCGAACTTAAAACATGTGGTCATGTCAGAAACATCAGAATCAAACCAAGAATGGGAGACAATGTAAATTCTATAAAACAGAAGTGTTGCACTATTTACATCACGAATCATAAGGGTTTACCAAAGTGACCTCGGGATCTATGTGCATACACAAATCGGAAAAATCGTCACACAGCATCAAACGATGGTGTAAACTATTCCATTATTAGGACAATGATTTGGCCAATGCGACCGTGTGATCCACTCCACAAGCCACTAGGTGAACACAGGCGGGAATATGCAATGGGAATGGAAATGTCTGCCGTTGTGCAGTTTTGTCCGCCTGGTTACCCAATCCGAGGCAGTAAAGTCCACCACGAGGTGCACCCCATGCCCATAACAAGCCGTCTGCATTGCGAGCCACAAAGTGGTGCAATCCGCTCACAATCGATACTAAACGCTGTTCTGTGTCGGGCATCGCTGGGGCGAACAGTCCAGGTGGGATCAACGTGGGACGAGGTGCAAAAGTGAGTTCCGGACCCAGACCGAGACAACCAAAGCCCCAGACGAAAACCTGGAAAGAAGGGGGAGAGTAGACGAACAAAACATTATTTTGCAGCCAAAATGTCCCCGTAAAATAAACTGAATTACCTGGCGAAGAGTAACACGTTCAACCTTCAGGTTCACATGCATGAATCATTCAGAATTCAGTCCACAAGATAGACTGTGTATGGGCTAGATCAAAGGTAAGGTTACTCAAACCTAGGGATAATCATGGTAGTCAAGGCCATAGATTAAGTGGTGACTGTTACAACAATGTGTGATTCATTTGTGAATGTAACACATACACGTTGACGACGTTTATCATCATCCCACTGTGATAATAACCATAACCCATGCATGATCCTTGGGCATCTCAACTGTTCGTTTCGAGTAGTTTGAACTTATGAAAACAAGTTGTACCGTTCTCATAGCTGATATATGTTAGTAGATTGTAAGATGGGAACCACTAACGGTGATTCTAGATTGTTCCACATCACTGTGGCGGTGAGTAACAGCTCGAGTCACAGCACCTTCTGTTTAGGTTCACGGACGTTAACAAGGAATCAATGAATCAAGCATAAGTTTCGACTGACAAGTGTTTTGTATACGTACAAACACTACCACTGTGTCACTGTCAGTTGCCAAAATCCGAAACTTACATATCCGGACTCATTCAACAGGCAACACATGGACCCAGCACAAGCGATCGATTTGATTCGGCCAATTCGAACGTGACTGTACTGCGAGCCAGCCTCTTTCGGCACAACGCACTCATCCAGAGGTAGTTCAGTAGGTTCTGGGAGCTGGATTGTCTCGCCGATGGACCAAAGCTGCCCATACTCGTTGTTACCCCAGCCGAAAAGTCGACCACAAGTGGAAACGGCCAGAACAGTGTCACCAGCGGAGGCCAACGAACTAGGTATAAACAAGACAAGAACAATAAGTCAATCAGAGCACTTAATGTGATCAATGCAACATTATCGGCCGGTAATATAAAGTGTACATAGTTTTCGAAGTTGAATGACTTAATCAGACGATGTTTATTGACAGGAAACTGTGGAGTTGACCTGATACAATGTGGATACCATGAACAATTGATAACAGCCTTCGAATATGAATACATGCCCAAGCTTGTTCGCACTGAAAAAGGACTAGTGTCTTGCCCACCTGTTAGGGCGCGACACACGTATAATCTTTTTTGGATTAGCTGAATTTCGACTTTAGTGCTTTTAAGGAGAGCAAGGGTTGATATACACTCAACCGCCGACCTCATACATTAAGTTTGGTAAGATGATCCTAACTGGGCAGCCAGTTGTGAAAAGAGCTTAGATTTCTCGATTTTCCCGATGGGTGAATTAGGTCCAGCAGGAAATTTCACTATCAGAATTTCTCAATCTGATCAACATTATCGACTTCGCCGAATCTCCTGAACAATGCGACTTTAACTGAACACTGGAGTCATCGTCACCAGGTTGTCAGCTAGAAGTGGCATGACTGTTACGTATTTCTTATCTGAGTGATTGAACAGCCTGAGCGATAGTGACCTTTAGGTTAGATATGGTTAATTAGTCATGCTTAAGGAGAAAAACAGAATGGTAAACGTGCTCACTCTAGAAACACGAGAACCAGAGCTGAGGGCCAGATATATACTACTGGTGAATTCCAACAAAGGAACACTCATTGATGCGTATGAAACCTACAATCGGTCATGTTTCCACCATGAGAGTGCGGAATTTCTCTCGCAGTATTCCCACTTGATGCGGGCTAATCCAGGGAGAATAAATGTGGTCAAACACAAAGACCTCGTACTTGCTTTGCGTATGGAGAGGCCAGAACTCCGAACATTAGATAAGGAAGAATTTTGTAGATCTTACCTTTCAACAAGGATTGGATGTTTTATCGACATCACAAATTGTTTTCTGCAATCACGGTAGATGATCGTTGCAGGTAGATGAGATGATGTTATCCAAGCAATAGCCCAGGCTAATAGCCCAGTCACTTAATCGACTAAGCATAACGATGACATCCGCCTTCATTAGTTTCATATAATACTTTTTACCGTAGAAAAGAGGCTAGGTAGCTGACCGAAGATCATATCACAGATGTATTGAGTCGGAGAATATTCTGTGGGTTGGCGGTGCTTGTTTTTCTATGTTTTCATCGATCGGTAAAAAAATAACGTGCTGGCCGGCGCGAATTTTACAAAGCCTCCGTAGATAAGCGTTAGTTTAATAAGAAAAAGAATGAATTACGCCGAAAATGAGCCATACTCCACAAACTAAAGGCTGATGGACGGCAACTCAAGCAGCCAAGTATTCAGGAAGACGTTAACAGCTTTGAGGGATTAGCATCTAGCCAGTTTCGCCCGCCACGAGTTGCACCTTAATGCTGGCGTGGAACTCTCCGGAATGTCAAAATATTATGGAAAATGGGACGTGTTTCCTAACCTAAGCTTAGTTTTCAAAACATATTAATCATAGAGACAGATAGAAGAGTGGTGTATACTTGCGTCAGGCAGATGTCCGTGACTTACTCTACCTGAACTCCCTGTAGAGAGCCACGAACTCGGCTGAATTGATCAACGAGATCCAGATGACCAAGGCCGGTTTGACCATCAGACCCTAGACCAGCCGAAAAGACATGGCCGTCGGTGCTCAGCAGAAGACTGTGATCCTGACCGCAACAAACCTGTGAAAATCGGCAAAAACAATTATCAGAAGGGACCAAACCAAAAGCGAGTGAATAAGCACGCATCGGAACAAAAGTGAGGCTCGGAGATAACGCCACGCCATAACAAACGGTCGACGTCAAAGCAACCAGAGATTAAACAAGTTACCTGCTTCAAATCGTTAACATCCGGTGGGAGATGCACACGTGTGATAACGGCTGACTTCGGTCCGTAAACTTCCTGTTCGACACGTTGTCGGCCACACTGACCAAAAGCATTGTTTCCCAATGTGAACAAAAACGGACGGGCGTGTACAGGTAATTGATAATCTGATTCGTGGGGCCGCATGCCGATTATTGTATGCGCACGGCCACACGCGATGTGAGCGGGATAGACATGTTCTGCTTCGTCTTGTCTCAGCGGGAGATGAATCAGTTCGGGTGACGGTATAACATGGACAGGCTGACCCGTACTTAACTGACCAAAAAGACCTAGGTGCTTCAAGTTGTGAAACAGAAAGAAATTTTAAAAAATGCATATTCAAGATATTTTCATAACTGGAATTAGCGGACAAGTATTTCGAAACTCCGAGTAAGAGAGTTCATTAAAAAACGACACAAATATTGTTTACCTCGACATATATCGTGGTCTGATGTTGTCAGCCAATAGGCAATCGAACTGACCTATACTGCTATCCTGACCTTCACGGCGACCTTGACATGGCAATCTGACCTGTGTGCTGTTTTGATCCGGTGGGCTACGCTGACTAGGACTTCGGTCCTTCCAAATGCAACCTTTTCAAACAACCCAAAGGGGAACAGTCAGACGAAAAGCAGTTGCACTCACAGGATTGTATGTTGTACTAATGATCGTGTAGGAGTGCTTAAGTAACGAGGCACGGTCCTATAAACATACAGCAGAACTGCTGTCTTCTGAATCAGTAAGAAGGGGGTTAGAAAATATACCCTCAAACAAGGAGCACTGCGATCACCCAACAGTTGACCGTGACCACCGGCGTGTTATGCAATAGGTCGAAAAAAATCTGGTATCACCCAAAAGCCTGATGTAGCTTCGAGTACATCCACTGAGCACAACAGTGTTCAGAACCAGGCAGTAATGTCTTATTCACTGCACCCTCGGGTTCAGCAAACCCCTCACTGTTAAGTGAGTCAGACTCTTAATCAGTGGCTCCGGGTAGGGTCCCTGTATCCGTTGTCTGGCACGTCAGACTTTTGGGTCGGACATGCGTAGTGGGATCCCTCACGTTAACCCTTTTCAACGACAGGGACCACCGGAGGTATAAATTATCGTTTTCCTGATAATGACACTATTCACCTACTACGACTTTCTCTTTCTAATTTTTTCCTTCGGGAGATAATTGCTTTCTAAAGCCAGGACAACTGGTAAACATTGCCACCCTCAATGTCCGTACTTTCCGACAAGTTGATCAGCAAACTACACTGGTCAGTGTTGAAGATCGCTACCTTCCGGATCGAAAGCAAAAGTCAATCTTCGTGGCACTAAGCAAATCTCGGTTTATTGAGTTTTTATTGGTTATTTTATAGACTAGACGCATCGGTAAAATGAAGAATTACAATTGGTGTTGACGCTCTCGCTTTCTCATTGGTCGGCTCGACTCTGTGTGAAGCTCGTTTTTTTCAACGCGTGACGCACTTAAACAACTTGTTTTACTCCGGTGCTCGTTATAACAAAATCCGATGCTGGAGAAGCGTGCCGTGCTGATTGGTCCCCGCGCTGACACACAAGTCTGTTCGTGTTTCCGACACTGATTGGCTGCAGACTTCTGCGAATCGATGGTTGACTTCGTATCGATGCTTTCGACCAATCCAATCCCTTTACAGTCAGGACTCTCAAGTCTGGAGCTTTATGTGCTGCCTGTCGGAGATGTGAGTCCAATTGAGCTCATTCCTAGATAACTGTCGATCCAAACACTTCTTTCTCAGGGTTAGTGGTGACGCCGAAGCTGAATCTCGTGGTCAAGCTGCAGCGGGAATCGCACTGAGTTTCACAGCAGAACAATGCTTGTTCGATTGGATCCCAGTGAGCATTCGCTAATGAGCTGTCACACTCAGCATACCGGTTGAAGTATGCTGACATAAATCAGAATACCCGGTATACCGGTTCCCTTTCAATTTCACTCACAACCCGGACGTGGAACCTAGTACCGTGGTGGGAACGGTTGGTCGTACACTTCGCATCGACAACAGCGATACATAACCTCAGGTGGGCGAATGTGCAATACGGTATACAATCTACCAGCAATTACTTCGTGTTTAACTTCGGCTTTTGCCGTAAAGTTAACGATTGGGGACGCTACTATCGTGGGGTTATAACATACGGGGGCAACCTGCAGCTTGATTAGATCAAAAGTGGTCAGGAGACTCGGCTGCCACAAGTTACAGCCCTGTAACCAGAAGCTAATCACCGCAGATCGATCGGTCATGAGTACCCGAGAATCAATGACACCCATCGTAAAGGTAGCCAATCAGACGCTCCGACACAAATTCGTAGTGGCTCCAAGCCTTCGATTGATCTCCTAAAGCATTTTGGATGCCGCCTAGATTTGACAAAAAGTCAACTGGTTACACCATTACGTACGGTACTCCTCAGATCGTTGTACGACCATAACGGACTCTGTATATCGCTCCGAGGGGTGTCGGGTCACAAGTCGAGGAGTCACCTAAGGTCTCGGGGTGCTGCGATGATACCCAAAGCGCGCCTAAGTTGTGATGCGTTTCCATGGAGGACAAACAACGTGGGGCGAACGAATGCGCTGAAACACAGATAGACACACGAACCGCCTCTCCAATGAAGACGTCCCAAAGGAGAATCCCCGTGGCCCTACGAAAAGAAGTGTCCAAAATAATTGACGGGATGCTTTAGAAAAATTTAATTCGGCCGTCGAACTCCCCATGGTCCTCGCCTGTGGTGCTGGTGAAGAACAAAGACGGTAGCTTGCGACTGTATTAGCTATAATAAGTTAAGCAGGGTCACCATTCAGGATGCGTTCCCACTAACCCGCATCGATGATTTGTTTGACGCTCTGGGAAGTTCCATCTACTTCAGCATGCCGGATTTAGCCTCAGGCTATTGGCAAGTGGAAGTAGAGGGATCAGACCGGGCTAAAACGGCGTTCGTGGTACCCACGGGGCTGTATGAGTTTCAAACAATGCCCTTTCGGTTATCAAACGTCCCTGTCACATTCCAACGTCTAATGCAAGTGGTGTTGAGTGACCGTATTCCCCATCGGTGTCTTGTTTACTTAGATGATGTTAACGTCCATGGGAAGACAAACGAAGATCACCTGAGAAATGTAGCCAGCGTGTTTGAAAGGCTATTGTAAGTGGGCACAAAGCTTGATCCCGCTAATTGCCAGTTAATACAAAAAGAAGTAACATAAATGGGGTGTGATTTCTGGGGACGCCATTCCAACGGATCAGAATAAGGTTGAGTAGGTTAGGATCTGGCCTACGCCGCAAAACACTGAGGTGTGTAGTTTTCTCAGCTTCGCTTCGTATTATAGAAGATTCATACCGGGATTCGCATATATCGCTAGCTCACTACATGCTCTCCTAGATAAAAATTGAAAGTTCGAATGACCTGGGGAATATGAAGCAGCGTTTGGGGCCCTCCGACGTTCCTTATGCTCCGCGTCTATTTTTTTTACTACCAGACATGACGCCTGCGGCCGGCGGGTACGTCTTGGGTACTGAGGATAGTGGCTACAGCATTGGGGCCGTACTATTGCAAACGGGTGCTGATGGACAAGAAAGAGTGGTTGCTTACGGAAGCCGCACTCTTAGCAAGAGAGAACGAAATTATTGTACAAACAGGAAGGAGATGTTGGCCCTGATTTTCTTTGTAAAACAATCCCGGCACCACTTGTTGGGCAGGCGGTTTACCGTTCTCACTGACCATCAATCTCTCCGTTGGTGCCAGAATTTTAAGGATTCGGAAGACCAGATTGCGTGATGGCAGGGGATTCTTCCAGAATATGACTTCGAATGTGAACAACAAGCTGGGAGAAGTCACGCCAACGCAGATGCGCTATCCAGGAGGCCCGAGCGTGCTCATGGAGACTGTTCGTCTTGTAGTGCGTAACACATAACACTAGTCATACTGCAAGGCGCAGACTATGGACGGCGACAGAAGGCCCGAGCGTCCGATCGCGAAACCGCTCTTATTTACGAGAGACAACAAGACGAGAGAAGTAGGCCCACAACTAAAGATATGGGAAGGAAAAGTTATCAAAGTCGCTGTTTATGGGCAATGTGGGACAACTCATTGATAAACCACGGTGTTCTGGTTTTCCATTACGGGCTTAACTGTTGCAAAAGTATCGTCGTCCCACGATCAATGGTAGAAAGGGTTTTAGAAAACCCCCAACGAGAGCCAGGGCATACCGGAATAAGCAAACTGGACGCTGCAGCCAGAAAGCACTTTTGGTGGCCACATTTGCGTCGGGATGTGACAAACTCCTGCGGCCAGTGTGAACAAAGAAATAGTTTCAAAAATCTCTAGAACAAACGGAAGGCCCCACTTCAGCCAATATATGCTGCCTATCCGAACGAACTAGTTGGCGTAGACTTCACAGGCCCCCTAACGGAGACGTCAAGAGACAAACGGTACTGGTTGACTATTTCGCAAAATGGTGTGGAGCAATATCCTTGTCTCACAATGATGCGAAAACGGTGGCCAATGCGATCTTCGAACACTGTGTTCCAGTGAAGAGCGCCAGGGCAATTGAATTCTGACTAGCGGTCCAATTTCGAAAGTGCGTTATTATGGGAGATCTGCCGGATTCTGGGAATCGACAAAACTCGAACAACTGCCTACTACCCTCAAGACAACAGGCAGGTCGAGAGAACCAATCGCTCACTTTTGCATTTACTAAAAGCGTTTGTAGACCGTAATCTGCTCGACTGGAGTCTGGCGATCCCAAAGTGCGTACTAGCCTACCGCAGCTGTGTTCATGCATCTACTAAACAAACACCCCACATCCTGTAGACTGGCAGAGAAACCCGACTGCCGTCGGCCGCCCGAATACAAACCACGGTGGCAGAATACGTTTGCAGGTTGATCGATACTCAACGGTTAGCACACGAAATGGCGAGAACGCAATTGCAGAGCGCACGCCGGCGTCACAAGGAGTATTATGATAGAAGGATATTCGGGGCCTCCTTAAGACTTGAGGATGAAGTATGGTTATACGCGGAAACAGTGCGCTCAGATGTCCCCACGAATTGGCAGAGAGTGGAAATGACCGTATGACATCTGAATCGATTTGCCTCATAGAGGACCCGAAATCCCCAACCAGTCCGCCTATGGTCATCCATAACAACCGCTTGAGGCCGTTCACGGATAGCAGCGACAACAGCCCAGGAGGACGTGCCGACAATGTTTTAAAGTTAGGGACAGAAGTTGAGGTTCCACCAGAGGGGAGGTCTGGGCATGACATCGAGGACGCTGCCTTATGTAGTAGGGGATAGCGTGAAGTGAAACCGAAACTGAGACGTACGATGTACGTTTTCGGATATTGTGAAGCTCTATGCTACGTGTTTGTGATTCATATATTCGTGCACTAGCCTTCTCTCGTTATCGTTGATCCGCGGGTCATAACAGATATGGCGACGGGAATTTTGCTTTTCTTTTCTTTCTTTGAACCACATCTGCTGACCCAGATCTCAAGGAGATGAAGTCGCAGATCCGGTTGATGGAAATACTAGCCACCCACTTTGCCACGCTTGGACTGTCCACCTCTGTCGACCCACCGTCCGTGGATCACGTGGCCAGGAATACCTCTGACTTCCTGTGTGACCCCCAAGCTGGTGTCTCTTTCGAGGCCTGGTACAAGCGATATGAAGACGCATTCACCGTTGAGCCGGCATCTCGAGATGACGAAGCAAAGGTTCGTCTACTCCATCGAAAACTTGGCCAGCGGAACACGTCCGGTATACCATCTACCTACTGCCCACCGAACCGCGAACCCTGACTTTTGTGAACACAGTCCAGGAGTTGACGAAGATCTTCGGGGATACCTCATCTCTGTTCAATTCGCAGTTCCAGTGCCTACAGTTGGTCAAACGAGACGTAGATGACTTTGTTACCCATACTGGTCTCGTCAACTGGGAGTGCGGACGGTTGAAGCTTGGTTAGCTCACGGAGGACCAGTTCCGGTGTCTGGTCTTCATTTGTGGCCTGCAATCACCAAGCTATGCTGACCTCCGTACCAGGCTTTTGGCCAAGATCGATAAGGGGCCATACACCAAGCTGGAACAAATTGTGGACGAATGCGAGTGGTTGGTTGACCTCAAGCACGGCTCGGCCATGATCCATCATCCGGACGAGGCACACTGCGCAGTTCAGGCCGTTTCCAGTTTTTAGCCGAAATCACCTAAACGGTCCACCAAACCCACTCCTGCTGATGCCAAGAAGCCATTTTCCGCTTGTCGCTATTGTGACGCGTGGCATTTCCACAAATTTCGCACTTTTCGACCGCACCGTTGCCGGCGATGCCACACTGCTGGCCACAAGCACGGTTCCTGTCAGCCACAAGCAACGAACAGGGTCAAGTCGAAGTTGACCTCCAAGTTCAAGAAGACAGCCGGAGCCCGTGCAGTTGACAGATCTAACAGTCTGATGGACACTTTCCACGTCAATGTCCCGAGCGCCGAAGGTTCGTGTCCATCCACATCAATGGTCGTTTGGCTCGCCTGCAGTTGGACACTGCCTCAGAAATCACGATCATCTTCGAGAAGCCCCAGCGATGCTTAGGGAGTCCTTCTGTCCATCCACCATCCCAGACGGCAACCAGTGCTTGTGGTGGCTGAGTGCCATTGACTGGAAAACTACACTGTTCGGTGTCATTACGCGGCACCAACATCGAAGGGAAGTGCTACGTCTCTAACTCTGGTCTCGACCTTCTCGGACTTGATTGGCTCGAACCGCTTGGCCTTCTTGATGTCCCAATCCGGGCCACCTGCAACCAGGCGAGGTCTCCTGTTGCACTCCAGAGGCTGTCCGACGACAGTTCGTTCTCGTGTCCCAGGATAGTCTGGATCTCTGCTCCTATATCCAGGCCACGCCACAGCTCTGCCCTGACAGTTAACTGGTCTTTCGCCCCCAAACGGCCGGTTCCCTAGGCAGCCCAGCCGAACGTGGACCAAGAAGTCAGACGACTGGAACAGCTTGGTGTCTTGGTACCGGTCTCCTATTCCTCGTCGGCCGCCCCCATCGTCGTGGTGAAGAAGTTTAACGGATCCACTTGGATCTGTGGTGACTTCTCAACTGGCCTCAATACCATGTTAGAACCAAACCGCTATCCGCTTCCAGTGCCTGAGGACATACTCATTATGCTCAATGGCAGCATCTGCTTTGCCCAACTGGACTTGGCGGAGGCATACCGACAGCTTGAGGCAGCACCAGACTCTCGTGAACTACTCACAATCAACACCCATCGAGGCCTTCTGCAGTACGTTTGGTGTCAAAACTGCGCCCGCCATTTTTCAGCAAGTAATCGACGTACTGATTACTGACCTACCGGGTACGGCCGCTTATCTCAATGACATTATCATAACGCGGCGAACAACCGGTGAACTGTGGGACCGAATCACCGCGATTCCCGAACGAATCCAGGAGTACGGGTTTCGTTTACGAATAGACAAATGATTTTGCGGTCCATCAAGTATCTGGATTGCATTTTTGAAGCCACCGGAAGCCACCCAGATCCCGAGAACACTCCTGTAATTCAACAGACGCCGGCGCACAAAGACCTACACACACTTCGGTCCTTCCGTGGCCTCATGGGCTACTACGATGCCCCGCTCAATCACCTGCTACAGAAGGATACTACAAGGTGCTGGCCCCCCGATTGCGAAAGCACCTTCGTCCACCTGAACATGATGTTCAGCTCCGCCCTTATAGAGCAGATCAGGATTGCGAGGAAAGCCAGAGGAAAATCAGCCCGATGGGCATTGCATTTACAGAAATATAATTTCATAATCAATCATTTGCCTGGTTCTAGCAAGTACGTTGCTGATTTTCCTTCTTGACCGGAAATAGACGAAAATCTTCTCAAGGTGAATTTTGGAGTTAACGGCTTAGTAATGGAGCACGACCCACAAACACTAGTGCGTCTACAGCGTCAGGGCAAAGTCCTCCGGAGGGTGACTGACGCTTTGCCAAGAGGCGTGAGGATGCCAAAAACTATGGATGAAGAGCTGAAAATAATCGCTTCTGAATAGAGCAGAGTTAATCTAAACAATGAGAACGTAGTAACTTGGGAGCGCGGCGTTGGCTTTTCTCATCTGGCAGTCATCCAGAAACAACTGGGAAGGAAACCGGTGGCTGTCATGAAAATGGCACAGGCCGGATGCACCAGGACATACGATCTGCTGCAACAAACAACCTATTGGCCGGAGATGAAAGAATATGTGACAGTTTACGTATTTCCCTGTTAACAGCATCAGTAACTCAACAGCCACAGTAGGGGAGCCTAACAGCCCTTACGGTCTTTGTATTTCGAGTACCATATTCTAACACAAGAAGAAGCACTGTGGTACATGGGGACCTCTGTGTGCTCCGCAGTCATGGACACAACTCGATCAGATAGCTGTCAGTTACAAGTGGTGCGACTCTGTTAAGGAATGTTGTGCCTTTCAGAGCAACCACGCGGACTCGGACCATAATGTTGTGCGTGCCAGTTTTGTTTCATCATTTGCTAAGAGGACATAGGCTTGTGAATGCAAGATAGTGTCCTGCCATTCTAGCGAGAAGAATGCAGAGAACGCTTACAGAAAAGCATTGAACAAATGGCCTATTTCGATTCAAGTGAGAGATCCTAAAAAATATTGGGAACAAATCGCAGCAGCTATGAAAGCATACTGTAAAGGCGTATGTTCCGAAGCAGCTGTTCAGTTGCGACAGAAGTGGATTTCCGCCACGTCAAGTCTCACGATCAAGCGTCGCTGGGTTTCAACTGGTTCTGAATGTGATGACGGAAGCTGAAGCGTGCGCGAACGCCGTGAGCAACACGTAGTCCGAAAGTTGAAAGAGATGGAAAAAGCCTTTTTATCTGGGAATAGCAGAGGGACTTTTTCCCTGATTACTGATTGTACTGACCGTCAAGTCGGTGTAAGACAATGCGCGAAAAAGATAGTTCACTTATCTTCAGTCAGTTGTGCCAACTTAAGAGGTGAGCTGAACGTTCTGAAAAACAGTTCAGCTGGCCTCAACCAGACCATGTGGACGACGAGACCCGAACGGTCAGTTACTGAGTGGAACTCAAGCTATTGAAACGTAACAAAGTTTCTGGTCCA
This sequence comes from Paragonimus westermani, assembly GCA_008508345.1. Classification (NCBI taxonomy): domain Eukaryota; kingdom Metazoa; phylum Platyhelminthes; class Trematoda; order Plagiorchiida; family Troglotrematidae; genus Paragonimus; species Paragonimus westermani. The sequence continues at coordinate 33,013 of QNGE01001418.1, read as the reverse complement.
GGCCCCTCCCTTCTCCTCTTTTCAGGGATGACGGTAAGAGCTTTGAATTCGAACTAACAAAACTCCTCCAGAAAATTTGGGAAACCGAAGAGGTACCTCGTGATTGCTGCCCATCGACAGTGAGTCCCGTTTTCAGAAAGGGAGTTCAAAGTTTATGTGAAATTCACAGAGGCATCAGTCTAGTGTCTGTTGCGTCCAGGTTGCTCACCTGCTTCATTTTACGTTGGCTCATTAAACGGAAAGTCAGGTACGCGAAGAACGACAGGATTCTGACCTGGTCGAGGGTGTATTGATCAGATTTTTACCCTGCGACGGACCTTGAAACATCGACACTCATACAGACAGCCGATGGTCGTGGTCTGTTTAGAACCATGGGCTGCTTTCAATTCGGTTGATCAGTCCTCTGAAACTGCATTATTCGAGAGGGAGTCCCGAGAAAATACATGAATCCTTTGTTGAGATCATTATGTGCTCACTGTGCAAACAGGGTGATGGTTTGTGGACAACTGTCTCGGGCGTTCATCTTTCCTAGTGGTGTTCGTCAAGGGTGTCTGATCTCCCATTTCCTGTTCAATTTTGTCATGGACGACATTCTGGAAAGTGCGTTTGAGAAATCCAATGAGCTCGGTGTCGAGCTTCTTCCTGATGCTAGGTTGACTGACAGTACACACGGACGTAATGTCTTACACAGCTTCTTTGTCGAAAACACGCAGACCATGCTGTACAAGATGTGACCGGACTGGATTGCATAGAGTACATTCACACCTTTAAAGTGTGAAATGCTTCCTCAAGACTGAGGCATCCCTATTCCTACCTTCTTTAATGTAGAAAACTCACTCGAGACTGTGGACATATTCATATATTTGGGTAGCATTAGGTCTTCAGTCTGTAATATTGTTGACGAGATACTAGTGAGGGCTGCAAGATGCTTTTGTCAACCTGCGTCATCTGTGGCGTCAAAACAGACGTTCGGCTGCCGCTGAGAGGAACAGCGTATAATGCACGTGTGGGTTCTTTTGCTGTGGTTCGGAAACGTGACCTGTTTGTAACGAACAGACCTGCTATGTTTGACCACTGTCAGCTCCGCTAATTATCCCACACCAAATGGGCTGATCATGTATGCAGTGCGGCGGCTCACAAGCACGTACCTCGAAACGCTCGGGAAGTGCGACCAATTGGTCAACTAATCGCGTCGCATAGCCCACGATGGTTGAGTCACGTACTCAACCACATGCCAGATAAGAGTTTGTTGTACATAAAATTGTAAGCTGAAACCACCAATAGTTGAATAAGACCGCGTGGTGGTCGGGCAACAATGTGGTCACGAAATATGAAGACCCTGACTGTTCCAGTGAGTGAAGTGGGTAGATGTTGCCTGCCTGCCTGGTGTCCCCGTGATCACTCAAATCGCTGATCAGAAACGCTATCCGAGATGGCGGTGTGTCGTATTCAATGACGTACGTACATTTACACCATTTCTAGTTCTTCTGGTTAGTCTTGTTTTTTTCTTCCAACTTTCAATCGTCTTAGGATATTCCACGTCACTGTTAAGTTGAGCGGCGGCCCCAGCCACAATACTTTCTGTTCAGACCCTTGGTTGTTGATGATGTTGATCTAGGGAGGCGGCTCGACTATTGAGATGGTTCGTACAATGTGAACGAGTGAAACTCAACGAGAAGGTTAATGTGATCTCGACGGAATGGTCATTTCATCCTATTCGTTGGCTGGTCACCAATCAACTTCCCGTTCGCAAAAGATCTAGTATCTTAATGGAAGTTGCATTGGTGATCACTAGTTTTGTTCCTCTAGCATTTAATAACCAGATATCTTTCTAATAGCCAAGGTGGCTCACAAGAAACGACACCGATCATACAATACATGATACGGGTTCAAATTCTGAGCACCCTCTGATGTTCCTGTTTACTTAAACTGGGAGGGCCTAGCCCATATATGGCTCCGTCTGTTGCACGGCCTACACTCAAAATAACCTGGACAGTATTTTCTGTGAGTGAATTGATTTACAGATCGTGCAAGATAACGAAAACGGGGTTAAATTTAACCTATTGTTGTTATTTATATATTGTTCATTGGTGCAGAAGTAGGCATTACCATACACGGAACAAGTAGAAAAAAATGGATCGGTGCGCTCAAGATACATTAAACTTTCTACACAGACACCACTGATTACGATCCAGTCACACCCTTCAATGTTTCTCACCATCGATGTTATGGACCTTTTTATGTCCAACTGCAAAGGCGCTGAGTTGAAATTTTGCAACCTGAATGGCCCTAATTAAGGTTACAAAGAGGTTGAGCACTGTGTTACTTGACTTTACATAACAACGCTATGCAAGTGTTTAAACACTGAAAGCGTTAAACACGGATCTAGAGACATGGGACATTGTCAATCGAATTGAGCATGCACATGAGCTTTGTACGAATGGCCTGTATATATGATTGACTGACCTGACCAAGCTGACCATCTGAATTGATCCCGCAACCGAAAACTAAATATTTCCGACGTCCATGTTTGCATATGTATGCGGTAAATCCGTATCCGCAAGCAACTGAAATTGGATTATCCAGTTGTGACAGGCGCACCGGGTGATACAGTCCCCATATGGGTAACGAAAACCGGTCTGATCAATAAAATTAAAGATGTGGACAATCACCTACCTTTAGGTACTACCAGATGTTTTATCCCCAGTGCGCCGCTGGCCGAAAAGCCAAATACATAGGCTTGATTACCTTTCCAACCGTAATCTGAAGACAGATCATACACAGTTGTATCACGGACAAGTTTTTTTTGTGTGGCCCTTTTCGACGAATGAGCGGATGGAATACGAATGAGCCAGGTAAATATGGAGCGGCTTCTGATCCACATAACTCACAAGTCAAGGGATAATTCGGTTTGCCAAATTTAATTATCACGGAGACTGTGTACGACACATGGAACAACCTGAAGAAGAAACAGGGACTCATTTGAACTGAAAAATGAAAATTCATCAGAATATAAGTAGCGGCAAATAGCAAGCTATTCCCATGTAGGCAGGATTATGGATAATTCACTTAGTTCTTTAAATTTGGCGTACTGTTATCACCTCAAAAAGAACACTTGAGGTGAGGTACCTGCCAAGAATTAACTTCCACAAAGTAGGTGTCGCTTTGTGCCCCGTTTGTAATGGATGTTTGGTGAGAGAAGGCCGAGCTTTGTTATAGTGTGGCCAAACTCATGCTGATGATTTATTGTAAACGTGACTACTTTGAGGTACGGTTGGCCAACTTGTTGCCCAATGGCAGATCAGTCCACTTAACCACATGATGGACATAACAAAGGAAGCCTGATGTAAGTCCATGAAGACAGGGAAAGTGAGATTTACGTGCCGTATTCTCCGTAGAGAACAAGGTCAAGGTGATGACCCAGTGGCCTAAAAGGCTGCCTGTTCTCAGGTCAGGCCCATAGATGAACTAATATTTTTGACAAGTTTTGACTCCTTTCGCTTAGAGTTGATCTATAACATGAAGCTTATTTTGTGACAGGTAAAGCACGGCTCGCATGGGGTGGAAAGTAAAAAACAAATCTTAGCACCAAGAACAACGGGAACTGCAAGCTACTGTTGAAAACGTGTGCACGCACTATGGGGGACGTGTCGCCACAAAATTTCGCCGCACTACTGCCAAAGATATGAATGCACAGGAGTGCAGAACAGCGTTTTTGCTCGTTCTAAATCTTCACACACCAAGTATTGGATGTCTTGCAATTAACAGCATCCCAGGCCAAACACCTTTCGCGGTCGCAACAATTAGTGCCGTGATGAGCGGTAGGATGAAAATACCTTGACCGCAGCCGTTCAAAGATGGAAACGTCCGGGCGCCCCTGAAAGACTTCGAGAACGTGACCGAAGTGGTCAGAGTTAAGACCGACTGTGGGAATCTGGCTACCTGTGAACGTTGAAGATAAAAGAAAAGGCAGTGCTGAACGCGGAGGGAAGAGACCTTGCGAAGATGGAGTAGGTCGCTGTGAAGGAAGCGCTAGTGGCTGTGTATGACATCCCGGCCAGGAGATGTGGCGATTCAAGGCGGTCAGGCTTAGAAAAGGAGCGGATCCATCCATGTTCGTCGCCAATCCGCGAGGATTGCTTGACAGGACACTATCGGGATTGGACCAACAATCACGACGGTATTTGTTGGTGGGGCAATTTACTGCAGGTCTCAGGATGGCGGTTCACGACCAAGTCCGTATTGCCCATATTGCCCGTGGGGTGGACCTTGAGCTTGCGAAGGTGACATTGGAGTTGGGGGTTATATCCGTGACATCGGTGGGCCTTATGGGTCCATTTGCACTGGACCCTCACGATAACAAGTACGTTCTGATCATGATAAAACAATTTACCCGTAAAATTGAAGCGAATGACGACCCAGACCAACATGATACTACAGTGGGAAACATGGTGATGAAGCACATCGTAACGAACCATGGCGTACCAAAGGTTATCTGGACGGATCAGGGATCATGCTTCAAAAACGGAGTTTCGAACGCGCATACAACTGGGAATCAAGCGCATGCGAAAGACACCACATAGCCCACGGACGAATGGACTAACTGAACGTAACAATCGAAACATCAAGGAATGTTTATCAGCTAAGGGAGGCGACTGGGAGTCCGCGCTACTACTGATGCTATTGACACCATGCGTCTGTTCAGCCGAACACGAAGAAATCTCCATTCCAGTTGATGTATGGTAGAATATCCTGAGTTCCAGTGGGTTATTACAGTGGAATATGGCCACAGTACAGTAATTCCGTTAGAAAATCAGCCACCGAACGGAATCTGGAACCGTCGCAGGTACACATAAAAGAGTAATCGGCAGCTCAGTGGCTCGGCAAAGCTAGAATGTTTGATCGAGGAGAAAGGGCGAAATGTCGAAATCATCGGAACACACTATACCAATGCCCCAGGCTCAAGAGAACTTCTGTCTCAATGGAAAGGTCCGTAGTTAGTAATTTCCAAACGGGCCCGGTATACACATTCAAGAGAGGTGGCAAGACGAAACGAGTAAATGACAATGAGCTAGCGAAGTGGCACGATATGCAGGCGCAGCGAACCGATCAATGAGTCCGGAAACAACATTGCAGCGATCGGAAACAATTTGTAAGTGCGTACGAAAGGGTTAAGAGGCTTTAACAGGGAGAGAAGTGTTGTATAACGGGTAGTTTCGTTTGTGGGTAGCATGATCCGGCACGTGTACACAGAGACTAAAGAGCGGGTTTGAGTGCTAGGAAAACCAGGGTCTAGAAGCGACTTTTGGAAACGTGTATATGCACTGTGCGCAACGTGGCACCAAAGGGAATGTCCCTGCACTGACAGTAATGTGAATACACGACAGTGCGTGCGTTGTTCCATGGTTTCACATTGTTTTTAATGGATGTATTGCAATACCGAACTTTGCAGACCAAGCGTATTTTATGGTGACAACAGTGTTCGTGGGAACTAAATCCTTCGAAATGTTTCACACAAAGCTTCCGGTAAATTCACATGAATTTGTTTGAAGCTATGGTGATTGCAAGTTTCCGGCTGGCAGTTCGCAAGTGGCAACACGTCGACCGCAACCAATCAGAAGCACTCTGATTGCCTTTGTCATTAGTTTGATAACTATCAAATAGACGAGACCTCCGTGAACCAAACATCAGGAAAATGCGGGAGGATTGGCAACTGTCTGTCTCACATTGATCAACCAAGTTCTCTACGTATTACCACCTACAAATGCTTGTAACCCGAATTGCAGTGAAGTCGTAAGTGTATCCACCGCTCCTGGTCTCCTATTTCTACTGCGTCGAGGTTAGCATTGGGCTCGAGCTAATTCAGTATGTGTTATTGGTCCCACGAGTATGATTATTTCAGCTCTTGCATGTATTTGCGAAATAAACAACCCTGTGACCACAAGAACGCACGGAGATGTATTTGAACCACATGTTGATCTCTACCTCGGTACTTCTGGGAAATCGGAATTTTGAGGGTTGAATGGTGTTCTACAGGCCACACTTACCCTAATTTTAGTAGTTATCGTGCGAGGATTTGAATCGAAAACAGGAAGTTGGGACTTAACCTGGAAAGGAATCGTTGGCTGTTGCACTCGATTAGCCCGCCGTTAGGGCGGACTCCGCGTGTTGTTGCTTGTTGCCACAGAATGCGGCTAACGGAGATCAAAAGTACCCGACGAGATCCCCAAAGGTACATCTTTTTCGCCCAGTGATTGGGTTGCAGCTAATTTGCACGACATCCGAACGTCCGTTCCGACTTGGACTTCAAAAATGATGATGCATAAGACGGTCGTCAGTGTTGAAGCGTTGATGTGCGTTGCCGTGCCGTTTACTGAACTCGCTTTCCATAGTTGGATCCCCCGAATCTGGAACAGCGAGAGACAGACAGATGGAGTATAGCAGTAATCGGAGTTTTCGTCCAATAACAGCCCAGCTGGATGTCATCCCCCGAGGGCCCGCAGATTTAATGTTGCTCAATAGTGCATCAAAAATGTTTCCAACACTTCCACGGTAGTTCCTTCTCCTTGAGCTCTCTGACAGACATGTTTGTTCGTGTCCATAAACCACTCCATCTGTCCGTTGGGGTGAGAGTGCTGAGGCGGTGAACATCTGTGGTTTCTAATCGCCGGCAGATGCTGACATCCCCAGTCGCATCTCGAACACAATTGAACAAATGACACCTCAGACGATCACTACCGAATGTCGCAGGTTGGTCAATCTTAAATACAGTCAGGTGTTGATCGGTCAGTTGTTAAGGCCTCCAACGTTTCTGGGTATTCAATCAGTATCCTTTGGTCGTCCTCACTCTTGAGTCGTGGTCAACGACCAGGCATGATGCATCTGAGTAACGCGGGAGGTGCATTGAATAAGCTAACCAACTTACTTCCGGAATGCCTCAGTTCAAAAACGTGGACGGATCCAGAAACTACCCTAATGTGCATATTTACGGTCCAAAATATTGGTTCGTCTACGTTCCTCTTCGAACTTGTTTTTCACTTAGAGTTTTTCAACACCGTTGCTATGATGTGGATGCCCGATTTTGTCATTCGTGCCCTGTAGAGGGAAAATATGAAACTACGGCTGACGGAGTGGTCATATCTGGGCAGTTATTCATACACTTCCGAGTGGGCACCACAGGCGAGCGAGTATGGCTAACTGTAGTCCTTTTGCACATCCGCCCAGATCTCCTTTTAATCTCAGCATGTCAGGTTGAGACGAGTATTTCTGTTTACCATTATCAGCGGCGCCCATAACCTTCTACTTGTAGCTTGGGAGCCTGCAAACAATTGACACAAACAGTCTCGGTGGCCTCAAGGCGAAGTTCGCCCGCTACCGATAAACAGATTGGGAATAACACAACGTTTCGAGCAAGTTGTAATACTCTACGTTTGAACCACCTCGGGTGGCCTTCCTCAGGAGTGTTGCAATCGAAATCACATTGGCAGAGGAACAGAGGTCACATGGGATTTGCCGTGGTTAGGTCAATTTGTGATGCATCTGACCGGATTGGTCTAATCCTTTGCTCGCTACCGTTGGGCAATGTTTGGTATTTTGTTGCTGAGGTTAATTGCAACCGCATACTTTGAGTTCCCGTTGTATCTCTTACAGGTATATTTCAGTCCCTTCACATGCCGTCGTTCGCAAGGTCGAGTGAAATTTCTATCTCACTAGCGGCGAGTGGCCCTAGTTAACTGAGGGAGTATTTCGAACACGAAAAGTGTGACTGCTTCAAAACAGTAGGACATGGCTGAAACAACTGCTCAGTTTGCTTTGGGAACTTGTGTACTATGTTTTGCACGAAACGATCGAGTTGTATGTAACTGTTTATACCACAACAGTCAACATTCTAAACCGAGAAGGAGTGAGCGTGCTATGGTCAGCTGCAATGGGACCGGTAGAGTTATAATCATAGCTCGCAGTTGAAGGACTCAGCTCGTAGTGTATGCTACTAACGAATAGTCTGCTGGGCTGGATAAGAGATGGATTACAATTCGGTCCAGCGGACAACTGCGAAATCAACTAAAATATAACGACATGGTAGGCTGTATAAGCTAACACGAGCGTTGATTAGATCTTTACTTATACTAAATATAATTGCTGATAATAAAGGTACATGTGAAAGCAAAGTTCATAAGAAGTCGTGGGGATGTATGTACAATCGATGCTTCAAATGAACCAAGGTAACACGAACCAAACAATATTTCAATTCTTGGAATAGGATAAACAAGGCTCACCAATGACGTCATATGGTAGAAATAACGGGGTGCAGGACTACCATCCATCATCATGGTGTTGGAACGAGAAATCCGAGAAAAAATGAGACCAATTTCCGAAAGCGCTAGAGAGCAAGGTATGGAATGAACTCACATAAAGCTGGAGTGTGCTGGCACGTATCAAGATCGGAAGCAAGCACTTCTTTCTCAAAAGAAAACCAAAAAAATAAAGAACTCATCGGGAAACAGTTTACAAAATGAAGAGTGACTTTTGGTTGCATGGTTCTGGGATTGTCTATGAGTCATGACCACTGTGGGCTTGCGGTAGATTGTCCATTGTGTGCAAAACAATGTCGTCTTGATTGTCTGAAAACGAATCACGCGAAAAGATTGTACGTAAGAAAATACGCAGAAAGCCAGTGAACAACCACACTACGAGAGAGGCATCGAAACGAAACAACCGAAGAGACAGGCCCTGTAACTACGAGATCGAACAAGCTCCGAAGAAAAAATAAATAATCGGAAGAATAAGAACGTGTAGAAAACGACAGTGATGCTATCCAGGTCTGAGAACACAGTTTTTAAAATCCCAAACTTCTGAAACGCAATAACCCTGGTTGATCAAATGAGACGTGGTTGGTCACTGATTCCCTTTAGCAGCAGACTTCCTCCAATACGGGACTAACGTATCGAACACATTCCGCCGATTTGTAAGCTAGCCAGGGGAGTGTTAACTTCACTATGCCACATAGCGAATAAGAGAAACTCAACGGTTTGATTGAACGAACCGAATTCAGGGATCATTCATTGCCTACGAGGCAAAAGCAGAAAGGTTTCTGTGTCGATATCAGCAGTAATTCTAAGAGTAACCAACATATGAACAAGCTATTAACATAAGTGAGAAAACAGACAGCCATGCAATAGCATACACATTGGAAAAAAGCTAGCCACAAGCAGTAAAACATGCTTTGATTTGGGAATAGTAACAAGCACCTAGCTGTGTGTCCGCATCCGATGAAACGTTGGACAGAAATGACTTACGCCAGCACTGTAACCTACTTTCAGTAAACGATCACCATACAAGATTACCTATGCTATGAACCATTGCATCTTATTAAACGAAGGACTTTACACTGCCAGCAGCTGAGATTAATGCAAAACTAACACAAACATAAAAAGAACAGTCTTACTTCAAAGAATTAATCAACAAAATCGTTGTTTAAGCTCAGCCAATCGATATCAAGATGTCAGCTCCATGAAAACAAACGAAAAAATTGTGAGAAGGGTAAAACTGCCTTTACATCGCCCACCTGTCAACCGTTCTCGTTTCATAAGCAGCTCAACTGAACGACGAAATCGATGACATTCAACCCAGTTAGCTGTCACCCATCCTGTCATTTCCCATTCTAAATATCGAGTCACTCAGCAAAAACGTGTGTGGGACCAAAGCGTATTACATGAAAGATTGGGCAGTTCGCTCGGGAACGGTGCTTGCTGTAATATGAGGCACACGAGTCGCGGAAAAAAGCTCCTTCGGAGGCCACACGAACGGTACCACATCAGCATAAAGAATCCTCACAGGACTTAAGTTACCACTGTAAAACTGAACATTAACACTGCGTTATGGGCGCTCCAGGCTGCGGTCCAGAGAACAGTGAATAGGGTGATTATACCGTAGATTTAGATTTCATTGAAGAGTTGCAGACTTCGTTCGAACAACCCATGGATTAAAAATCACGCGACATTGCAGTAATGTAAACCGAAACGGATGGTTCTCCAAAGATGTCAACGAAATGAAAAGACGCGAAACATCTCGTATAAGCTGATAACATGGTTGACGTATCCGTTTCCAATCCAGTATAATCCTCAGTAAAAGTGGCCTACATTGCACCATTTGCGCGCCTCCCCATACCCATTATCCAGTGAAAACCCGAGGGAGTAAGATCGCTAGGCGTCAGTCGAGGTTTTGCAGTCCAGCTGGCCAACGTTGGTGAGCCAACTTATAAACTAGTTTGGAAGCGAAATCCTTTAGTAAACAAAAATAGAAATACCAATGGCAAGATCTACGCAGGGGAGAAAGATATTTGAAGTATAAGACAAGAAGTGGCTCAATATAGGGGTACATTACTGCACTCTAGTTGGAAAGAAAACAAACATTTAAAGTAGGACCGGAAAATAAACAAAGCATTCTTCAAAAAGCACACCAACAAAGCTGAAGAGGAAGAAGTGGAAGGCTACCATAGCTCAGGCTCCTGAAAAGGGGGCAAGTAATTTAACAAACGGTCGCGGCCTTCGGTGGATACGAACGAAAAAATAGACGTAACAGACGTAACATACTGGCGCCTAAAGTACTCATCCTCTTTTCACTGAAGGTGTGCTAGGGGTACGCTGATGACCTAACAACCCGAGACAGCCAGCTTACTTGCGCCCACATTTATCGCAACGTAATATAGCCACGTCGCCACAACTCATGACACCCACGGTTCCTTTGTGCACCGCGCATTTTAAATCACATATTGAATCTTCGGACGCCTGTCCGGATCCTACTCTTCCAGACAGTTCACATGAAATTTAAAATTCATGATTATAACGTGAACGACGCCATCCTGGCATCACGGCTTCTGATCACCAGTCATTCGATTACCTGTATTCATTTTTTCGTACAGCAGCTGCTTGGAAATTCGGTCGTCGTCAATCCGACGGACGAGTCCTAACCAACGAAGCTGACTGAGGATGAGCACGGCTCGACGAATTAACTGTTTGGAACCATGACTGACCACCGAATACCATATATGCGTCTTACACACTACCGATAGAAACGGCTTAGGTGCCGCACACCCTGTCAGCAGTGTTCACGTTTCACTGCCGTACAACAGTGTGGTCAGCATCGTTGAACATGACATGCAGCTTAATGTTCATCCTTCAGCTCAGGTTCTGCCATATACACCTATCAAGACGTCTGAAAGTAACGATAACCTGTGCCACAAGAGCTCCATTTTTGCGTTCGAAGGACATATCTGTTAACAGACTGATACTCAAGTGGCCGACTTCTGCGTAGCCATCAACGGTGTCTCCATCGACGCGGATTCCAGATGCAGGCACAGTGCCTCCTCTCAGAGAAGTTTTTGAAAAAGAAGTTGTCCTACTTGTTGAAATCCAAACCAAATCTGCATGCCACAATAGCGAAAGCCTTGGTCAGTCGCTGAAGACTCTCTTCGTTGCATGCAAATGGTGCAGTATCATCTGCGAACAACAACACACGCGTTATCAAATTATGTAGCTAACTCAGGCACCGAAACATCGAATAATCAGCAAGCGTCCATCCTACGGCATTCAGCCACCAAACCGTTCTCAAAGTACGGAGGAGCAACTGACACAAAAGCCTGACCCACGAGGCAACAGGATATAGGATGTTCTTGGGAGACCCCGTCAGATGGCACGGTGAGTAAGACAGTGATGACCCATTCTGTTTGTTGCAGTGAACACACGTAAATTAATTGTAAAGCAACGGAGTTGACGAAACAGGCGATCATCATCATCATCATCATAGACAGCAATACATCAGTGGTTAACACTAATGCTTAACTGCCACACAACCATGAAGAAACAGCAAACCCTATATAGAAAGAGAGAAGGAAAAA
>QNGE01001418.1:0-11321 GCA_008508345.1 Paragonimus westermani | reverse complement strand
GTCTTATTCCTTCGGGTTTACACTGGATATGTGGTGTGTTGGTGGAACTGCAATTGGTGCAGCGCAAGCCAGTTGCAGTGATATATAAGCGCAGGCGTCCTTTGGCTTCGGTCACTGTGACAGGCTAATCCGCATCGGATGCCGCCATCCATGTATGATGAATGGTCTGTTTGATTTTTCGTAGTCCAATGTGATTTTGATTCTTCATCCTTATCTCCTCTGGGATGCACTAACCTGCACTCCCATACTTGAATGCTTCTTGTATTACACTTCACAAATCCTTACTCTTAGTTCAGATATCGTCATTGCAGTCTCCCTGTTTACTTTCCGAGAGATAAGGGTTTCCTTTCCCTGGTAGCCAATCAACTGACTAACCAGCATTGGCCGGTTGGACACAGAGGTCCAACTCGCACATCTACCGGTCTTATTTCTTTCCGGGTTACACTAGATATTTGGTGTGTGGGTGGACCCGCAAGCGGTGCGGCGCAAGCCAATTGCGGTGATGGTTAAGCACAGGTGTCCTTTGGCTTCGATCACTGTGACATAAGTGTGGGCTCTTGTCTCATGCGTAGTCACTGCTTACTGCAACCAGTTCGAATTTACCTCCTTATTACTAGTGCCGGAGTTTTCGATTCGAATACGATTTGGAGGGCCAATCAAAGTCTTTAATCCCAAGTATTGCAAACTGGTGTCGCAAAATGTAACTGTCTGCAGCTGAACAATTAGATCCTAATTTTGGTCCGAGTGAATTCGAGGAGCGGGTCAAAAGGTTAAAACTATGGTACAACATTCTTCCTGATAGGAGGAAGCAAAACCAACCAGCAGTCTTAGCAACCGCTGGCGGGCGTGAATTATATTTGCCATTGAAGAATCTGGTCTACTCGAACGCCCCAAAATCGTTGCCATTCAAGGAACTGAAGAAATAGCACGTGCTTTTTGTCAAATTCCAGACCGCAGAACGTGTGATGTTTAGTTCACTGGTGCGTTCAACAAGCGCGAGCTTCCGTGAGTTTATCCTACAGATGCACAAACAAGCAACCCGTTGCATCTTCAGTGATCGACTGATTGCTGGTCAAACAAGATAAGGCTTTCCAAGAAACCCAAAACAGCTGTGAACAGAAGGATAGTGTGAATGCCGCTACTGTTGATAGAAAAGTTATTCTGTATCTGATAACCAGGGTGCACACTCCTATCAGAAATCAACTGACAAACAAGTTTCCACGGCCTCCTCATGTACCAGTCAGCAAGTCCGATCCAGAGAACGTTAATAATTGCTTGTCGTGCAGTGAGTTACACACACGATCATCTTGCCGATTCTGTAATGGTATATGATATTGGTGTGGTAAATTTGGTGATATTAAGAAGGTGTAGAGAGGTCAGAAAGGCAACCTGAGTCAAGATAAACAGACAAGTACTGTAGAACCATGTACTTCTATGTATTAATTGCAGCTGAAATCCGGGACTCGACAGTTTATTCACAGGTGTTGCAGATTCAAGTCCGGATGTGGGAGTGAATTCATTTTGGACACAAGAAGTAACAAATCCATCATTTCAAAACCATTACTGAGTCGCATGGCCTCTGGTGATCAACTGAGATGAAAAACGGTTGAAACACATGGAGTTACTGGTCATCGTTTAGCTGTCTGGTAAGACTGACGTGATGGTGGTTGGTAGTGATAATGAGCTGAATCCAGTACGACTCTTAGTGTCGGAAGGAAGCCCAGCCGTCCTAAGATTGATGTCTGAGACAGCCCGGGTGTTCCCTTTCACTAAATACTGACTACAAGTCTAAGTGGGCGGTATCAAACCCAATTACACAATCTGGTTGTCCATTATTCATATAGTTCAGGAAGAATGAAATTGGAGCCAGCAAGACTGGAGGTACAGAGGGACCCAGTTTTTCCGAGGCGCCAAATAATGCCTTATGGAGTGAGAGAACACGTGCACAATGCCCTCAACAAGCTGAAATAAGATGGTACAATCCCGAAAGTTAACCCACCAGTATGGGGCATACCAATCGTCTTTGTGAATGATCTATAATTAGTACAGATTAACGCGGAATCCGAGACTGAAAATATGCGCAGCAACAGGTGAAGGATCGAAAGATTTTGCAAAAGCCATGTATGTTAACAGTGTTTTCTAAAATTGACGTGACAAACATACAGGTTGGAATCTGATTTTAGGGCGATGTTTACGACTGATATACTCGGGAGATTATTTCATTACGCTTTTCTAGCGTTCGATACCACGTGCTAGACTACGAGTATTTTGAACTGCTTTGTTTCGGGTCCTTTTGTATACCATAAGGTTTAAGCACCCTTGCTGAGCATATGTCTGTGTGAGGAAGCCCTCATAACCCCGGAGGTGAAAGCATGTTTCCGAATGGGAACTCCCGTCGAACGCTGCTAAAAGCAGATAAAAAATGGAAGTCGGAAGTGAAGACTCGTTTGGGTGGACAGGAAGTTCAGAGCAATATGTGGATATACGGAGAAATAAAGGCAACCGAGAAACGCAGGGTGTCGATTAAGCGTCTGTTTGCGACCAGGATAACGAATGGTGCGCAATGCCAGCTGCAAAGGATGGCACCTGGGAAATTGGCGGTATTGGTGCCAATGGGAGGGCTTACGAAAGACCACACGTGCTTGGTGTCATTCGCTCAAGAAAGTCAAACCCCCAGAGGGGATGAGACGAAGATTTAAAAGATTCCTTATGGGACTGTGTCATATTTTGTTCCTACATCGTACCTTCCTCTTCCCTATCCAACTGATTCCCTCACATATATCGTTATTCTAATCGACCCTTCCGTTCGTTACATTACAGACCACATGCTACGTTTTCTGGTTGATTAAAGCCTTCCTATCCGGCGTTGTCTTTTCACTCTCTCGATTAGTCTTATCGGAACTATTCGTTACAATTTAATCAACCAGAAAATAATGAATCGCCTCCTACGACCGGATCGACTTGATGCTGATCCAAACGCTATGGACAGTGGTGACGTCTGGGAACATTGGTTATATACTTTTTCCAATTTTCTCGAATTGATTGCCTCTCATACCCCTGACAAGCTGAAAACACTTATACATTTTGTGCCCCCCGCCGTGTACAAATTCATCTCTCACTACTCTCCACTCTCTCTACATACAACAAAGGAATGAAATTTTTGCACGCCACCTTTTAACAACTTGTAAACAAACTCCCAATGAAACTCTTGACCAGTTTATGCAAAAACTCCGCAATCTTGCCAAGGATTGCAATTTCAAAGCTGTCAGCGCAGAGAAAAATCAAGAGGACACCATCCGCGATGCGTTCATAAGTGGACTCTTATCCAACTCGATTCGCCAAAGATTGCTCGAACACAAAACCTTAGACGCGAAAACCGCTTAGGACCAAGCGAAAGCTTTAGACCTGGCCCAGCAACAATCACATTCGTTCGCCCAATCTCAGTCTCCGATTTACAATACAGCTGCTACCGACACCTCACAACATACTACCGAGAAATCCAACAGTCACTGCGAAATTACACTAGCTGCAGCCCGAACTAACTGTTTCTTCTGTGGCTATGACCGACACCCTCGCCACAAATGCCCAGCCAGAGATTCGGTCTGCAAATCATGCGGAAAACGGAGCCACTACCAAAAGGTTTGCCACTCGGCTACACATTCGAAACACACGGCATCAATTTCTCCGTTCCTCACCTCCTCTGTCATCTCGGTTGCAGCTCCAAGCAGCCTTACCAAGGCTATCACTGAAGTGGTAATCAATGGGATAACCTTACAAGCACTGGTTGACACAGGGAGCTCAGAAAGCTATGTTTCTGAAGCGGTCATACTCCGAAATCAATGGACCAGACTGCCATCAAGCAACCAAATTGTCCTGGCTTCCACACAAATAACCAGCAGCACCAAAGGCCACTGTATTGTTTCATTATTCCATAAAGGTACATTTTACACAGATGTTAAATTGTCCATTCTTCCCAATTTGTGCGCTGACGTGTTATTAGGGCATGACTTCCTACAGCGACACAGATCTGTGGAAATATCTTTTCAGGGTATACATCCCCCATTTTCGCTATGTGGTCTAGCTGCTGCTACTCTTCCAACTCCCTCTCTTTTCACTCAGCTCGATCCCTCTTGCCATCCAATCCGTACTAAGTCAAGACGACACAGTCACCACGATGAGGTTTTCATTCAGGCCGAGATCGAAAGAATGTTAAAAGACGGCATCATCGAACCTTCGCGATCACCGTGGCGTGCACAAGTCTTGATCACTACCAACGATCGCCACAAACGTCGCATGGTCGTCGACTATAGCCAGACTATTAATCGATTCACCCACCTGGATGCCTATCCCCTCCCTCGTATCGATGATATGGTAGAAAAAATTTCGCAGTTCTCTGTTTTCAGTACGCTGGACCTCCAGAGCGCTTATCACCAAATCCCCATAAACAAAAGCGAAAGACAATATACCGCATTTGAAGCGTGCAACGGTCTATACCAATTCTGCCGCATACCTTTTGGAGTGACCAATGGTGTTGCATGCTTCCAGCGAGCGATGGACGAGCTGATCCGTCGAGAAACGCTCATGGGAGCCTTTGTCTATGTTGACAATATTACTGTATGCGGGAAAGACGCAGTTGATCACGAAACTAATCTCAGTCGGTTCCTGCAAGTAGCTGATAAATACGGACTGACATTAAATCGAAGCAAATGTGTTTTCGCTGCCAAAGAAATTCGTCTGTTAGGTTACGAAATATCCAAAGGATCCGCGAGGCCAGATCCCGACCGGTTCGAGGCGCTAATCAAGCTGCCTGCACCTGGAAACTTGAAAGCACAGCAAAGAGTGGTAGGAATGTTCTCATACTATTCCCAGTGGTTTTCCCACTTTTCAGATAAAATCCACCCGCTGATTAGCAACAAAAGCTTTCCCTTACCCAACGATGTACTTACTGCCTACGAATCTCTCAAATCCGAACTAGTTCAAGCCTCACTCTTTTCCATCTCCAGAGATATTCCCCTCGTCGTTGAAACGGATGCCTCAGATATAGCCATCTCCGCTACACTAAATCAGAGTGGCCGCCCCGTGGCTTTTTTCTCACGCACTCTCTCTGCAACCGAACGAAATCATTCCGCCGTTGAAAAGGAAGCTTACGCAATTATTGAAGCCATCCGGAAATGGCGACATTACCTGATTGGAACACACTTCAAGCTGCTAACCGATCAACGTTCTGTTGCCTTTATGTATGACACTAAAATTGCCAGTAAGATCAAAAATGACAAAATTCAACGTTGGCGGATCGAACTATCTCAATTCTCTTATGATGTTGTCTATCGCCCTGGTACTGATAATCCCGCGGCCGATACTCTATCTCGAGCATTTTGTGCATCATCTCTTTCTATCGACTATCTTAAAAAGCTCCATGATTCTCTCTGTCATCCTGGAATTACTCGTTTGTTTCACTTCGTTCGAACAAAGAATTTGCCGTTCTCTCTAGACAATGTCAAATCTGTTCTTCAACGATGTTCTGTGTGTTCCCAATTAAAACCGAAATTCTACACCCCCTCTAATAGTCATTTAATTAAAGCGACACAGCCTTTTGAACGTCTTAGTATTGATTTCAAAGGACCGATTCCCTCTTCCACTCGCAATCACTATATACTAACTGTAATTGACGAATTTTCCCGCTTCCCATTCGCTTTTCCCTGTCCAGATATGTCTGCATCCACCGTCATTACCCGATTAACTGACCTCTTTTCCATGTTTGGAATGCCCTCATTCGTTCACTCCGATCGGGGATCTATGTTTATGTCGCAGGAGTTGAGACAATTCCTTCATGACCGCGGTGTGGCCACCAGCAGAACCACCAGTTACAACCCACAAGGCAACGGCCAAGTTGAAAGACTCAATAGAACACTATGGAAAACTGTTTCTCTCTGCCTGCATTCCAAAGCACTGAACATTGACCAGTGGGAATACGTGCTTCCGGACGCGTTGCACGCCATCAGGTCGTTGCTATGTACTGCTACCAATGCAACTCCTCACGAACGCATGTTTCTACATAATCGGAAATCGTCCGCAGGAACTAGTCTGCCTCAGTGGCTCGTTACGCCCGGACCAGTACTATATCGGAAGAATGTCCGGAACTCCAAATACGATCCCTTAGTAGAAGAAGTTGAACTGTTGGAGAGTAACCCCGAATACGCACACATTCGTCTTCCAGATGGCCGTGAGGAAACTGTATCCCTTCGCCAACTGGCTCCTTTCAGAAACACATCTGAACTACCACAGACCATTTTGTCAGACCCCATTCCAAACCATTCTATTGTCGACACACCCTCCGTCATATCAGACACAATAGAAACTACTGGAATACCAGAAACAAGCGCTGAGGATCTTATCTCCAAGCAGCAAAGAGTTAGACTTTATTCATTTCGAAATCGTGAGGCCTGAACTTACTTCACAGTTTTGCTATTATCGTTGTTCTAAGATAACCCACTTCATACGTTGGACATTTAACTCCTAGTAATCCACCTTTACATTAAATAGTTTTTTTCATGGCGGGGGAGAATGTCATATTTTGTTCCTACACCGTATCTTCCTCTTCCCTATCCAACTGATTCCCTCACATATATCGTTATTCTAATCGACCCTTCCGTTCGTTACATTACAGACCACATGCTACGTTTTCTGGTTGATTAAAGCCTTCCTATCCGGCGTTGTCTTTTCACTCTCCCGATTATTCTTATCGGAACTATACGTTACAGACTGTGAAGAACGGGATATCTCAAAAAATTAGAGGCCTGAGTCTTTTCTAGGGAAGGAAATAAGAGAGTCTCAGAAGAAGTCTCTGAAATCCTGAACACGTTGTTAAAAAGCAGATCAGCCGGTGTTTTCTCCCACAAAAAGTGAATCATTTGGGAGCATGAATTGAAGAAGGTGAAGAAGAGGGTCAGAACAAAGATCCGGACCAGCGCTTACACGTATAGACTTAGAAACCACTGGATGAAATTGTCCGAGGAGGGGGACTGTCGGAAAGAACTCGTTAGACAATCACTACCAAATACTCGCTTCCCAAACTCCTCGTTGTTAACTTGGTGTCACCCGATGCGAGCAATCGAATGCAAACATCGGTGGTCAAATTTCTGAAGATAGTTCGCGTCTTCAACCTAAAGCGGCCACGTTTCACTGACGCAAAGTGATACAGCCCTCACTGTCGCGATCCTTGAACCTAAGACAGATGCCCTTCTGTTGCCAGAAGCGTCCTAGATTACCGAATACCATCCTAGCCTCAGAGAAACGCTCTTCAGTTTAAACCCGTACACATACGCTGCAGTTGATGCAACTTTTCAAGTATATAGGCCGGGCAACTCCTATAACTAGATCATGCAACACCAAATCAACGTAAACACAGCACTATTGCAGAATAAATTCGCACTTTGAGGCTGCCAAGCGCAATCCGGAGCATTCAGCAGAGTGTGAAGTAGGGTCTAGCATTGCTTTTGCTGTTACAAAATTGTCAAGTAACAACATTTTGTCATAAGCACGATAAAAATCAGTCGGTCTTCCACCAGATATGAGGTTCACCCTAGCATCGTGTGAGCTCTCTGGGTGGTTGTTCATCATTTCGTCCGAGACAAACTTGAAACATGCCGTCCATGATGTCCAAAACGTCAAATCCATCGTAGATTCACACTTGAGCTGAATTATAGGAACAGAGCGCTGATCAACTGGTCAGCTAATCACGTTGCATAGCCTAGGATGGTTGAGTCACGTACTCCGTCGTGTGCCAGATAAGAGTGCGTTGTACATAAAATTGTAGGTTGAAACCACCAATAGTTGGGTAAGACCGCGTGGTGGTCGGGCAACAATGTCGTCACGAAATATGAAGACCCTGACTGTTCCAGAGATTGAAATGGGTAGGTGTCGTCGACCTGGCTGGTGTCCCCGTGATCACTCGAATCGCTTATCAGAAGCGCCATCCGAGATGGCGGTGTGTCGTATTCAATGGCACACATGTGTTTATACCATTCCAAGTTCTTCTGACTCTTTATTATTGTTATTGTAACCTTCTGGGTAGTGTTTTCTTCTGGGGTATCCCACATCACTGTTGAAATGGGCGGCGACAAGAGCCACAGTACATCCTGGTTAGGCTCAAGGCTGTTTTGATGATGAAACAGCAACACCTTGTCGCCAGCATAATCAAGACCAGTCAGTCTTTCGCTAAGTAGGAGGTCCACACCAGCACATTGTCGCAGACAATCCTTCCTTATTTCATCCAATGACAGAACTAGACAAAAACGGTGAAAGTGGACAGCCTCGGTGTCCGTCGCTCCTGGTGCTGAAATTGTCACCATAAACCCTGACTTGAGCTGAAGTATAGGAATAAAGCGCTGAGATTATATTCACATGCATATGCTTGGTCGGTCCTAAGAGTGGATTAATCCATCGAATCAAGCAAATCTTTACGGTAGAGAAATACGGCAACTGTTGGGCAGCAACACGTGATGCTATTCCACAACTTGACCTATACATTCCCTCCCGGGACAAAACGCTGCCTGTTCTTCCCCAATGTCTGCCGATCGGGTAGCAATGGATCGACGAAGTATAAAGAATACCAGAACCTTCAAGCTAATTCCCCCATGGAGTTCACAAGAGTGCCGAATACTGTTCTTGAATATGGGACTCCAGTGCAGAAAGATGTTGCCCATCATCCATACAAGTTGAAACAACTAAGTCGAGGCCTCCATTAACACCTCCCCACCTTTTTTGGAAAGTGCGGACACGAGAACGTCTGGACCGGCAGCCAGATTACGTTCGAAAACCGATATGTAATTGCGGGCCTCAGTCTCAGTAGGTGGTTCTAAGTCTACCGAACGGAGGGCTACATTACGAGTTTGTGGCCGCAAAACAGTAGAATTAGGCCAGCCAAACTGACCCTCAAGATGTCCCGCCAACCGCTCTAACTTCATCGACTTATTATAGATGAGTGTGCCATCTGCCCCACTGGTAACTTCACTGACAGCAGTAACACAGATAAGCTTCAAGCATTTGCCGATGTTCCCAGAAACAAAGCGGTCTCCATCTCCTTAACTTTCCCCACCCACGATCAGCCTGTAGGCTACGTTTCAATTTCCTACGGATATCTCTCCTAAACTTGTTAAGTGAACAGCCAGGAGGAACGTTCCGACTGTCATCTAACAACTCCAGGGATTCCTCCGAAATCCAATATTTGTTCAACCCATGTACCCTCGTACCGCATGCTATAGTAGCTGCTTCATAAATTGCCTGTAAGATTTGCGTCCAAGAGCTATTAAGAACCTCGGATTGAGAAATACTAAGGCAGATTTCTAAGCTGGTTTGATAATTATGCTTCACCGGTAGTACAACCAGTTTCTCAAAAGCCAGTCGTTGCTGTCGGTGGGGCCGTTGCCCAGCAGGAGTAGGAACGAAACGGCATGATCTGAATCCAAGTGCGTAATCCAATAAGAATGACAACCCTGAGTGGAACCACGCCACCCATAACTACAGCTATGTGGTCTATCTGAGACTAAAATTGATTCGGAGAAGGCGGACATCAAGTATAACAATGACGTACACGATGCCTAAAACTAGTGCTGCTTAGAGACAGCTTATACTCAGCGCACAGCTGCAACAGTCGCCCGCCATTGTCCGAGCGATGTGATGCTATCGCAAACCTGCCACCTAGACGAGATTCGGCCTCACAAATACGGCCGACTTGGGAGTTCATATCTTCGGCCAGAAAGATTATATCAGAGCCATGTATCGGTCGAAGGAAAGTAGCCAGATTAGAGTAAAACGCGTCCCTGACACCGACGTCACTAGTCACTTGAAGCATGAGCATAGGATTTCTGAACTTTTCGCGTTTAGAGCAGGTTTTAGTAGAACCTGCCAAGCGGATGGTACAAAGTCTACTGTAAAAGGGAATCAAATCTGCGAATGCGGCTATGACCGGTGGGCTGAGGACTATAACTACTTCAGCTCGACCTGTGGTGACGGCTCCGGTGGAGTCAATTGAAGTGTATAACCAACATCAGACAGTGTGTGAGAATAAAGCTTAAAGGCGCCTTGGAGTGCTCAGCGGTAGCGAAGGCTACCCTCAGGAAAATTAACTGTGGATGTGGAAGGTCCTGCAAGTTGTTACTCAGTTGCGTTAGATGCCGGATACCGACGCTGGTGAACCCTGGGGGCAAGAGCCTTGATATACACACTCTGAACCAACCAAATTCCATCACCCTGTGATCCATGCGAAGTTTCTCACCTGATTTCTTTATGGTTCGAAAAATGAGGCCAAAGTTTGTGAAGGTTTCTCCATGCATTGGCGTATCCACTTTACATCTTTTGTACGCACCACACTACTGTGGTCTGAAGATATCCACGCTGCCATCAGTCGGGAAGCGATTGACGTACTCTTCATACATGCCTCTGTTGAAGATGTAATGATCTCCGACAATTAAGAATCCCCACCAAAGTGCAAGCGTTGTCACCTTCAACGGTTTCCGACTTTCTTTTTCGTTTCCTTTCAGTGGCTTTGCGAGAAGAAGGTATCGGAAAGTTGAACTATCACTTGCTTACACCCTCTTAGTTTGGACAGACACAACATCCATGATTGCCAGTTCGCACTGGCTAGGGACACAAGGGTTCGAAATGATGTTTGTAATGCTTCTTGATGCTTACTCTCAAGCCGACACTCCACGAACGGTCTCGTCCCTGTTTGGACTTATCCAGGAGGGGCAGTTCGAATAGGGATCGAATCGATAACCCTTCGTGTTACAAATCAACGGTCGGTTTGAGGGTGAGCTTCAAGAAGTATCGTTTCGAAAAGTTCATTCTCACGATCGGTGGCTATGAACAGTGTAGGTATAAGTCACATGGTCCATCATAAAATTCACCCGCGGTCCAATACGTCAATTCAGCGACCACATGTGCCGTCTACACCGGTAGAAAAAAATAACTTACAACTTCACAGCAAACCCTAAGTGACTTCTTGCAACCAGCAATGTAGGCATAGTGAACACAAAAGCGCTTTGAGGTTTTAGAACTGGCTACATAGTCAAAGGACCATGTTGAGGTCGACTATAATGGAATACAATGAGTAGTTTCAGCGATTTTATCGACTTATATAAGGGTTCGAGGTAGGCGGCGCAATGCGCAAGAATAAACCCGATTTGTCTTATCTGGTATCAAGCGCGTATCTCTTGACTTGAAAGAAACGCACCGAAAAAAGTGTGTAGAGAGGATTGCAACTCTCCGCGACTGAATCAAGTGGTGCATATCCTTGCCACAGCCGGGATTTGAACTCCGGC